>JAEIFU010001743.1:0-59358 GCA_018904235.1 Lordiphosa stackelbergi | reverse complement strand
GTCTAAAAAATTCGGTTGTGATTTGCTTTCTATATCTTAACGCTTCGAAATGTAACTGGCCAGTGTAGTCCAACTGCCCCTATTCAAAATTTCAATTACTTTTGTCGTGTCTAACGAAGCTTGCTGCCACAATACACAAGTCGTAATACTCCCAGGATTGGACACATTCGGCCAGGAAATGAAAGGCATCCTTTTTCGTGCCTATTGCAAAGCGTGCATTCATTTAGATTACCATCTCTATATGTCTTGAAGTTCAGAGCCATCACATCAGTTTATAGCGGTCATTAAAATAATATCGTTCGCTTAAAGAGAAATTAAGTTGTTTGTACAACCTCCTGCTTGTGCTTCTCAGGGCCTGTTCAATACATCTTTCTTGAGTGCGTTCAGCTATGAGCTCCAGTATGTTTTTGTGTGCCGCCGTCCATGATCGATGGTTTTGGAGGTCCCTCTACGTTATGCTCAGCAGCTAGAAGTCGCCATTCATTGAAGCATTGAGCGTCATTTGGTAATAGCACCTTCGCAGTTTTATTAACCAGTCTTGTTGCTGGTTTTTTCATCACCTGCCTCATGTAAGAAAAATGCGTACCAAAAGTTACTCATTAGTTTGTTCCAAGAGTTGTTAGCGCCATGATGGATTCCTTTAGCTTTAGACGAGGGTGTTGAAAATTTTCCATTTGAGGTCATCGTAACTCCAAGATATTTTGTAAGATGTTACTTCTCTTTATCCGCACCGTTTAAGCTCTATTTTTCCTTGAGCTGCACGTCCTTTGCCATCCCTAAACACCAGCACTTTTGACTTGTCAGTGTTTATTTTAAGATTCCAAGTTTTGCAGTACTCGTTTAGTTGGTTGAGCATTTTTTTGGTGCTGGGGGAGCTGATCCGCGTACAGTAGCATATGCAGGGCCAAATGACTGCTGCTGGTAATGCTTCCGAAATATCATAATGTAGAGTGAGAATAACAGCTCATCTAATCACCAATTTATTAATTATTCAATCAATTGCTAAAAGTTTGTAATGGAAACTTTTTGATAGAGTCCAGGGATTCTACTGGGTGGCCTAGACCTAAAGACCAATGGAAGGAATAAGAACTTGCCCAAGAGACCAAGGATTCGAAAACGGTGATCATCAGTAAAAAACAAAAACAGAGGGATATTAAGTTTCCCAGATACCAGACAATCTTAACGGGTGCTCCCAAGGATCTTAGGTACAAACCAGACAAATATACTAGAAACCAGGGATACTACTGGGAGTTTCTCGGTGGAAACCAAAGGTTTATAATGACTAAAAGCTCAAAGATTCTAAATGGGGAGACTAAGGGAATATGAACCTGCTTTAGAGACCAGTTGAGAGACCTTGTTGGAAATTTCAGTAGTAACCAAAAGGATATAAACTTGACCTGAAGACCAGGGTTTTTAGAAGGGTGAATGTGAATGACGGTGGACGATGAGAAAAAGTAAGAGAGCTGTTCTATCACGGAACCTTTCTTTCCTTTGGTTTTGCCCAGAGATCTCTTCCGTTAGTTCTATCCTAACTTTGATTTCTTCAGACTAGGTAATAAAGTGGCATGAAAAAAGTAATTTAAGGTAGTTCAAATAGGGTTAATTATTCGCTTAATGCGGTGTTTCGATTGGCTTCAAACTATTTTGTGACTTTATCGCAACAGAAATCTTATGCGGGTCATCCTGTCCATCTCTAATTTACAACTTATAAACTTACCGATGAAATCCACTGATGGGCAAACTAACATCTGGCAAGAATTCGGTGAGTGGTGCAAAGTATCCACCATATTCGGGCATGGGCAAAGGATGTGGATGGGCATTTGGTGGAGCCTCTGAAGCTCCGCCACGTAGCTCTACATTCTCGTCCTGACGCAGTTCGGGATCGTTAATCAAAATATCTTCAGGTCGTGGCAATATAGAGGGTCCCGAGGCGGCACGAATTTTATCAGCTCCACGTGGTGGACGACTGCCACCGCTGGTAGTGGGCGTAACTGCAGCAGCGGCAGCAGCAGCTGCAGCTTGAGTGTAGGCACGTATACCGCTGTCCGACTTACAGGTGCTACAAAAGAAAAATCGTTGAGTTGGGGATTTGAATTTTGAACATAATCCCTAGACTTGCCCTATCTTGATGGGATCCTCGCCGCTGTGACGTTTGGTATGTATGGTGCCCTTCTCCACAGCCAGATCTTGCAGCCTGGAATCATTGATACCCCCCACAGCTTGACCTACATCAAATAAATTCATAAATCTCATTCAATTTGAAATAGTTTTCAAACTTACCATCTGCACTGTGGCTGGAGGCCTTACGCATGCTGGTTAAACGATAAAAGGGTGGAGTCTCTGTACGCTCTATGAGACAATTAAGGGTCTCTACAGTTTGCAACTCGGCCATGAGTTCATCTAGCAAACGATCTGGGCAACTTCTGGCCAGATACAAAGCCACCCTTTTGGCCTAGAATATTAAAAATTTTGATTTATTTTGTTCAAGGAAAACTCCCACTTTCAATTCTTACATAGGGCAACAGCTCGGTGGGAGCCATACCGCTCATTATGACCAGATAACGTAGAATAACCTTTAGATTGTTGGGCCAAAACTGACACAATGTGCCCCACAGCTCCTCAATGTCTCGCGGATGCGCATCCGAAAACTGCAAACGCAACAAAATAAGATTAATAATGACAAAGCAGTGCAAGGAGCAAGCATTTACCTTGGCTGTGATATAGAATAGATTATTCAGAATCATTTCCGTTGCCTCTGTGGAACCGGTACCCTCACGGCGACCTCGCGTGCCCGAGTCCGGAAAATACTGCAGGGGGAGAGAAACCAAAGAAAATTGCAAACAATGAAGGAAAAATGCAATTTCATGCCCCGCTTACCATGATATAAGAAAGAGGTGTGGCAGGTGGCACACTGGTGGCCACCAGTTCCATATTTTGCAGCCAGGGTAAAAGGCATTGGAGTAGCAAAGCACGCACATCCTCACGAGCGCTTTGAAAGCGATGTGTAATTTCTGGCAATAAAATGAAAAAAGCTCAACTAAAATAAGGAAAATGGAGTGAAATTGTTGAGTAATTTACCCGAAAATATGGACATGGTAAGCTCAGGACGCAACTGGGCCAGTTGCTTGGATAGAAAACGCTGTGAACGGCAATAAGCACTGCTTAATAAAACATCCAAAGTGCCCACCTTGTTGTCGTCCTCTGGAAAGAAAACGAATAATTAGTTTATAAGCTTAATCAAAATTTGAAAAAATATTTTGAATTGGTTTTGAAACGGTTTTCGCTGTCAAACATTTTAAATCCTAACCTATGAATACATTGAATATCAAATTGGAAGCTTCAATACTTTGTTAAAGTCTCTGATTAGAGATATCTGGCCCGCACACATATCTGTATTCAAACCGACTCGGGCATCATCATCGCACATTAATACACGCTCACTTTTTGGCCTCGCCCTTCCCGACAAACCCTGATCTAATCCCATCTTACAAACAGACAATAAAAATAGCTCCCTTAAATTTTACACATAATATACGAAAGCTGTTCAAGGATAATTTTATCATCTCTCCCCACTTGGCATAATTTTCATAGTTGACGTAAACACAAAAGGCTAACCACAAATCACTTTATCCTCTACGGGCATTTTGGAACCGCTCCAGACTCTACTAGTGTCCACAGGCAACTACTTATTCGCCTTGTGTGTGCGGCGACACTTGGTGATTGTCCTTTCCAATGCCAAAGAAAAGCTTTATACCGGCTTATGGAAAGTCAGCTTCCCCCCACCCGGAAATGGTTTGTTATTGTTTTTGTTGACTAAATTGTGTCACCCACAACACTTCAAAACAATTGAACCTTGCTCTCTGTCGTAATAGCCCACATTGTCTATCAAGTATGGCTGGCTGCTGGTATATTCCTTCAACACTTGTTGCTGTTCCCACTTACTAGCCCTGACCTTGTCATTTGTTGATTTTATGAATGAAAGTACGACGCTTGGGCATTGCGCCGACGCCAGCCAAGCAGTTTGGAGAAAGCTTTTTGATGTTGCACTTTTCGCGCCTTCCAGTGGCGCGGCGAAATCATCCTTTAAACTTGTTTATAAAGCCAACTCGGCCATTGTCATGGCTTAGTTGCGCGCTGATTGTCCTGTTGCTGGTTAGTGCTTCAACTGCCGGCAAAGGAGCAAGCCGAATCGCGAGTCAGTGAAGTGATCGTATTAAAGTAAACTTCAACCAACAACAAGTAATTAAAAACTTTTGAACCCTAAACAAATATGATAAAAAAATAAACTTTTGAAGTGAGAAAAAGTGCAAGTAAAAGTTGAAAATTAACTTGAAAGTTGGTGCTTCATTTTAATGTGTGCGTGTAATAATTTTGATGGGAAAAAATAAATTTAAAGCTGAAATTTTGTTGAGTTGATCTTAATATGGTGGTATCATTCCACGGTTAATAGAATTCCATTTAAAAGATAAGCAACTAAAATAGTGCATAGGCTAGAAAGTAAGGTTGGTCACGGTGTCTTAGGGCCGAATATCTAGGACTCGTTTGTAAGCCAAAAAAGTCATTTATAACATTTGTAGAAGTGAATATTTGTAAGTGAACGGCAATGTCAGCGTTGGTTTGGACTTCCGTCCGAAGTTATTCAACACGAGTGATTGCCGAGAAGCTCATTGTTTCTTAATTTAAATAGAAAACAAATTAATATACAAAATATGTAGTACTCGCGATTTCTTCATAATTGAATAATTCTGTTCAACTTAATCTTGAGTCGAAGAAATTTCATTTTAGATCGTCCTCCCCTTAAAGCAGAATCCGTATCTACTTTTGTATCTACTGTGACGTCGACACACCGACGGCATACGAGCTTATATAGCTCTCTTTTGTAAAAATTGGCTATACAGCTCCTCCAACGAGGCCAAGCCAAGCTTCTCTCAATCTCTTGGCGTGTGCTTTAAATTTTTCGCACAAGAGAAAGGGACCTACAGTTTAACGCCGAATCCGAACGGCAAAGTTTGAGAATTTACTTTTTCAGGCTAGATTTACTTCAAGCTGTCGCCAATAGCTGGTGAAGGTGATCGTAGTAAAAGCTATTTTTCTAAAGAAAGAAAAAACTTTTATTATTAGATGTTCAGAGGCGGGATCGAGCCCACGACCTCCCGCCACAGCCGCACACTAACCGCTGGGCCACAGACGGCCACATAGCTCTCTTTGCAACAACAAATAACTGCTAAATGAGCGCGCTCTCTCGTGGCTAAACAGACACACGAGACCCAAAATGAGCATGTGTGTTTTGCTGACCCCTGCCTTAAAGTGATGTTGAAAGTATATTTAAAAATAGAGGGAAGCTAACTTCGGCTCTACCGAAGTTTATATACCATTGGAGCATGATATATGCTGCCAGTTTGTTATATGGCTATACGATATATTTATCCGATTTTGATCAAATTCTCCAAAATTGTGTTGAAACAGATAACATTCATACCTGGAAAGTATAAAGACGCTTCCATTGAAAACAAAAAAGTTTTTCTCACTAGAACTATTTTTTCGACCGATCGTTCCTATGGCAGCTATATGCTATAGTCATCCGATTTGGATCAAACTTGACAGAATTGTGTGGTAGTATATAATATTGATCAGTACAAAGTTTGGGAGCGATAGCATTGAAAACAAAAAAGTTTTTCTCACTAAGACTTTTTTCAGACCTATCTTTTGTATGGCAGCTATACTATATAGTTGTCCGATTTTGATAAATCTCGGTGAAATTATGTGAAATCATAAAAAACTTATAAATACGAGGGTTGGGAGCGATAGCATTGAAAACAAAAAAGTTTTTCTCACTAAAACTACTTTTTCAACCGATCGTTCCTATGGCAGCTATATGCTATAGTCATCCGATCCGGCCGGTTCCGACAAATGTGCAGCGTATTTGTACCAAAAGACTTCGTGCAAAGTTTGGTTAAGATAGCTTTAAAACTGACGGAGGAGATAGCATAGAAACAGACGGACAGACGGACGGACGGACAGACGACAGACGGACATGGCTATATCAACTCAGCTCGTCATGCTGATCAAGAATATATACTTTATGTGGTCGGAGATTATAAATTCATAAAAAAAAAAACCCCCAAACAAAAAACCCAAATTTTATAAATAAAAACCCACTTTTCGACCGATAGTTCCCTATGACAGCTATTAGATATAGTCATCCCATTTTGACCAAAACTTCCAAATCTGTGTAAAAGCGCATAATATTAATAATTGCTGAAGTGGGAGACGTTAACATTAAAAACAAAAACTTTTTCTCATTAAAACCCACTTTTCGACCGATAGTTCCTTTGGCAGCTATAAGATAGTCATTCGATCCAGTCGGTTCCGACATATTAGCAGTGTGCAGAAAAAGAAGACTGTGCAAAGTTTCAGCTCGAACGCTTTAAAACTGAATGGGTAAGCTGTGAAAGTAACATAGAATAGACTATGCGTAGAAACAGATAGACGGTCGGACGTACGGACCAAAAGCTCAATCGACTCAGCTCGTCACCCTGATCAAGAATATATATAGTTTATAGGGTCGGAAATGAATATATTTATGTGTTGCAGAAGTTCTGGGCCAAATTATAATACCCTTTGCAAGGAATAAAAAGGAAAGTTTTTCGAGTTTGGAGTTAAAAAACGTAAAATTGGCTTACAGCCCAAAGGGCCATCCAAGTTTCTTTCTTAATCTCTTTTGGCGTGTGTGCCCCGAATTTTTTCGCACAAGAATGGAACCTACAGTTGAACGCCGAATCCGAACGGCAAAGTTTGAGAAACTTTTCTTAGCTGGCGCCAATAACTGGTGAAGGTGACCGGATGTGTAAAAGACGGGACCTCCACTACAGGCCAGCACACGAACCGCCGGGCCACAACCGGCCGAGTTTGGAATTATAACTTTACATAACAAAACTCGACATGACTTTTTTGCCAACTCAGTTATAATAATGTAAATCTTTCAGCACAGGAATCCAAACCGAATCTGTGTACCTAAACGGTGTTCTTTTAAACATATATTCAATAATTTTTTTAGCAGATGAAACTTTGACACCATAATTGATTATCTATCAGGCCTGTTCCCGTTTTCGATTTCGATCAAATCATGTGGAATCGGAATTGATAGCTGTTCCCGTTTTAAAAGTTTTGCCTTTGAGTGAGTGAAATGAAAAGTAATTGGCAATTTTCATGTCAACGGTTATATTTTTAATCTATCCAATATTTTTATATTAATAAGTCATATTTTGAGAAGATTTTAAAGTAACCATAAAAATATTGGGCATTCAATTTTATTTAAAATTCATTTTTTCAGAAATTGCATGTAGACGAAAGCAAAAACGATCGAAATGAAAGCGAGCTGTTCTGCAATTCCGCATCAGCGCATGCGCAGTGCTGATCGAAATTGTTTATGCTACCATTGCTGAATTATAGTTCGAAAACGATTCGAACTTTCATGCGAAAAGTAAATCGATTTCTATTTCAATCGGAACCGGGAACATCGAATGAAAACAATTCGGAAATACAATCGTTTTACTTTTTAAATCCACTCGGAATTGGGAACAGGCCTGTATATTTATCGTATTCTATTGATTTTTAAGGTATTCCTTAGTACACCGAAAAAAAAGATATTTGTTGATGATAGGATTATTTCGGTATCCATTTGGTCTGAATAATTAAAATATCGTAAAAAGAATATTAATAATATTCATTTAATGTTAGATTGATCTTAGATTTTCATTCAATGTAAGTAATTAATACGTTCAAAGAATAGGACAATCAAAAATTAACTAAAAGAAAAAATTCGTAATATAGGAAAGAAATACGAAATAGGAAATTTCGTTTTCTTTTCAGTAAAGGAATTCGATATCTTTCTAGAGGTTTCCGTGTGAACGTTAGCACTACAGGTGAATGTGCCCAAATTTTGAAACCGCCAAGTAAATTTAATGCGTACGGATTTCCTTCGACATGATCTAATAGCCGTTCTTATTCTTGTCACTGCACAAATAAAGTAGTCCAAGTATAGATCATAGTTTAATCATTTATACCAAAATCTTTAGAGATTTCGAGGACACCCCTGATGGAGAACTTCGTTGTACGGAGATTCTAATAGAGAAACGAATGAGAACCCAATCAATGACCACAGATAAAGAATATAGAAATGATCATAAAGTATGTTTCAAAACACTTTCCGTGACTGACGAATCATTAAATTTCGAAACAGTACCAAAAAGGACTCAAATTCGATTTAAAAAAACCTGTAAGGAAGCTGACACCAGTATCATCGCTCTTAGTTAGGTACAGGAGAATGTCAAATGCGATGTATAAGCAAAGTTTCACAATATTTTTACGTTCTCAACCTGACCTCGAGCCGGAGAACATACATCTACAATTAGAAAGGCCAAAACACAATTGTATTTTTACGATACTTAAATAATTCTGAACTTTGCGTGCCTTTTCGGACGGAACGTTTCGATGCTTATACCACATTTATATATTTTAGTCATATTCCAATTCTCAGGCTTAGATTTTTCTTGATATCTTGACAGCATAACTGATAAATTGCTGAATTATTTAAATAATTTTCCCAGCCAACCAACAATTTTGACGAGTTAATTCTATTTTCGTGACACTTAATTAACATATCAATGCATTTAAATGGCGTATAATAATTTTTCCCGGAAATAAAATTCATTCAACACATTAAATAAAAGCCAAGCCCAACATTTCAAACTGTTATTGCATAATCTGGATTATTTTAGTTAAGCTCATTGAGAGGAGATAAAGACAATTTAAAATTAAATTTATAACGAGACACTTTAAATGAAATTAAATCTCAACCAATAAATGGCCATAGAATGGCCACAACAATGAGGGATATGGCCGCAGCCACATCTCTAAGCAACATATCATTAACACCCACCTCAAGCAATTCGACAAACATTTCTGGATACTACAATAGCAGCTCCTACAATCCGGATGAAATCTCTAGCGAGGATGAGGAAATGCTACGCATCGCTTTTCTTATTGGCGACTTTGTGAATCAATACTATGTACCTATACTATGCTGCACCGGCAGCATTGGCAACATACTCTCCGTGTTTGTCTTCTTCAAAACCAAGCTGCGTAAACTGTCATCGAGTTTCTATTTGGCCGCGCTGGCAGTCAGCGATACCTGCTTTCTGGCCGGACTTTTTGCCCAGTGGCTCAACTTCCTCAATATAACCATCTACAATATGGACTACTTCTGTCAGTTCTTCACTTTCTTCAGCTATTTGGCCAGCTTCTGTTCGGTTTGGTTTGTGGTGGCATTCACGGTGGAGCGTTTCATAGCCGTGATTTATCCGCTAAAGCGTCAGACCATGTGCACGGTGCGGAGGGCAAAAATTGTTTTGGCCGGACTGACCTTTGTGGGATTTTTGCATTGTTTACCCTATATGCTGATTGCCAAGCCAGTGTTTGCACCCAAATTGAATACGACCATTTGCGATTTGAATGCGGAGTACAAGGTGAGTGGCATGTTTGATGTGTGGTGGGTGGAATCTGGGCTATGTGGTGCCCATTATTAAATTATGATAAACATCAAATACATTTTTATAATATTTAACCAAATATTTGTTGCCAAAGGCAGCCAGACAACAAATATGCAAATGTAAACAAAATAAAGGAATTCTATTTGATTTTTCTGTTCAGATTCTTTGCAAATGATTGGAATTTCTATTTGCATGAATGCTTTTGTGGAGGAGTACTAAATGAGCATCCACATTCAGCAAGCTGTATAAGTTATTTGACTAAAAGCCAAAAGCTTCAAAAAGATGCAACAAATTCGGGTTAAGTCTGTGACAAACTATTTCATTGTTAGCTAATTATTCTACACCAACTTTCAATGTAAAAAAAACCCTTGTTTGATAAACTTTGGTCAAAAAGGCCTTCCTCATCTTTGCCTTTTGTTGGCAATGACAACTTGATGAGGGTTGTTAATTGACACAGTGGGTAGACTTATATTTAGGACAAGTACATGTAAAGGTCCTCTGCCAATTAACCAGAAATAATGCAAATGCGTCAAAGTTTTATCTTTAATCAATCCCACACTGAGTCAACCGCTAAGTGAGTTAGGCACAAATTGACAATTTATTTGTCCAACACAAATTAGTGAAAGAATGTGGCACACCACGAGGCAAGCACAAAAGTAACTACTCATAAATTAAGACTTTTGGGTGTGTCGCCCGCCCCTTTCCCATCCTGACTGAACTAAATTTCCATTCTCGTCTGATAAATCTCAAATTTCATTTTGTTGTGCAAACAGTTTTTTGTGGACTGGAAATTTGATGCTAATTTCTTTGTGTCAAGCAAATCAAACAAGTTGTACGGAGAAAGGAAATGAAATTTTATTGCCTTGCCTTTGTCTATTAGCCAAATTGGCCACAGTGAAGCGTAAAATGTCGCGCCTACACAATGATGGATGAGCGCGGCAGATTGAGCGAGCGGACTCTGTGCACACATTCGGGAAATTCAAATTCAATCAGCAGCGAAAATAAAAGACCATGTTTTCCCGTCACTGATACATGAGTGATGTGGCAAACGTTTGCTTGTCCTCCACATAGTCAATAGACGTCATTTGCCAAAATTTTGTAAAATTCTTGTTGAAAATGGTTGGGCATCGAGTAACGAACGAGTCCATATTGACAATATTGCAAGGAACCGCTGACACTTAATGTGAGGCCATAAATTGCAAGAAACCCACAAACCCAAAGATACAACAAGACATTTTGTGCACTTTGGCGGGTGTTGGTTGTTGCTCCGCATATTGAGAGAAACAAATCATTGTTAAATGGCTTTTGTTTAAAAGAGAAAACCCCCAACAGCAGTGCATGAAGCAGATGTTGACAGAAAAAAAGAGAAGATGGGTACAATTTGTTGAAACAAAATAAGTTGGGGCAGGGTAACACAAAACTTTGCCATTTAACAAATTTTTCAAAGCAATTTTGACACTTTTACCCTTGTTCCACTGGCACATTCTAGAGGTCATTCGCTGGATGATGACCTTATGCTAAATGATCTCAGTTTTTCTGTGCATTTCCTTCTAAGAATTAAGTGTCCATTTGGGTTATCATCCGCCATGGATGATTAGTATACTAAAGTCCTTCAAATGTAAGTAACAGGCAGAAGGAATCATTTCCGACCATATTCTTGAGAAAACAGACGAGTCTATACAGCCCTGTCCGTCCGTCTGTATGAACACCAAGATCTCAAAGACTAGAAGAGCTAGACCAACCAAATTTGAAATGTAGACTCCTATTAACTGTTTTCCACGCCCACTCTCGCCCCACAATAAAAATTTTTGAATACCTCCCTCAATTTTTAAGATATCGAGCTTAAATTAAAAACTTAAATTTAAGTACTGTAGTGCCTCAAAAAAAATACATGAAATTTTATTCACAATCGCGCATTTCAATGTTCCCTGCAATTCGTTAAATTATGTAGATTATCTGTGCAGAATTTACTAATGGCCAATGTCTCGACTGCGGCGCATTTACCTGGCCTTCAACGTATGTAAGTATTTCAATTTTACGAAACCCTAAAGTCCTATTTACACGATGAGTTTTTGTCAGACCTATACTCATCTGATCATCTCAGTTTCGGTTTTACACATGCCTGAGAACCTCAGTTGATCCAGTTACAGTTCATCGGAATCAACTTCTAGTTCATATGAACATTGTGACGTTGCTTTGTATACATAAATGAAGAAGGCAACAAAAATAAAAAGCGAAATGAATAAGGAAGCATTAAAAATTATAGTTGCCATGCTAGCAAGTGAAATGAAAGATGTAAAAACTGTGGAAGCGGAAAAGAATGTACAAAAAAAAACTAAAGAAAGTATACAAAGCAGGCAATGTGGAGCCGTGACTGGCTTCGACGACGAACAGAAGGACTAGATGTGGCCCAGCTTAAGTTGTGCGAACTGCAATACGAGGGTCCGGTAAAATTCAATAACAAATGTGTAGCGTCAGTCAATGCAATTACGTCACACTGTAACTCGATAGAAGTCATTCAGCTGAGTGCTCAGGCCAAATAGAACCGGAAAATTCCTCCTCCTCCATCTTTTAACAGCGAAAAACTGTCCTTCTCTCTGTATGAACGCTTTGATATCAGAGACTATTATAGGTAGAGCCACAAATTTTCGATTGTATGTAGGTGTATACTGTACCCAGATCAAGTTTGCTCCAGATTTGGCAAATTCCTCCTCCTTCTCCTTCTAACCGCAAAAAACTCCAATTTAAGAATCCTGATCCTAGTGACTTAACATATTTTCAGTAAGCAAAAAATGCGGAGGATATGCAAGTGCCTCCCCATTTATTATTTAAAAATCAAATTAACTCATAACTAGAAGATGGGAAATTTTTTTGGAAGAAGGGCAACCCTGTTAACAGTTTGGATGGAAATGGCCCATTAGCATGGACACAAACCTTCCAACTCGATTTTCATATAAGAAACGAAATCTCTTGAAGTTCTGGGACACCGACGGATTTTTCGAGCGTTTTGCAAACCAAACGAGGCAAAAATCTCTAGAGATTTCTGTGACACCCCGTATATAGTTTATAGGAAATGAATACTTCTATGCGTTGCACACTGCTAGGCAAAAATATAGTATCCTTTTCAAGGGTATAATTAAGTAAATCGTGCTTAACTGCCCTTAGAAGGGTTTACTTCTTCATTGTCGATTCGCACAATACTGTTGCACGCTATTACCTTAACAAATTCGTTTTGTTTCTATAAGAGAATACAATCAAAGATTTATTGCTAATGACAAAACATTTCAATTTACCTTAACCAAGATTTCGTTTTATTGTTTCTTGACATAAGAAATTTTTCGAGGAGCATTGGCTCCACAATAGTTGTAGGGGAAAAATTTAAATTCTAGATTTAAAAACAAGGCAATGTAGTGCACTGAATGTTGCTGTCCTTGTTCACGATCGCGTGGTGACACGCCGTGACACGTTCAAATTCAGGTCACTGGTGCACCTATAGTACACTACTGTAATAGCAGAAGCTATTCGATACATCATTTTTTTCCGATACCTGCTCAAGGATCAATTATTCTGCTGAACACGTTTAATATGTCTTGAACGGTAATTTATTGCCAATCTATTTTTTCCAGCGTAATGAACAGAAAAAGAGATGTTAAAAAAGTCAATTGGTTGCAAATGAAATCATGGATTTTTCTGAAAATATAATAACCCTTTTTTTGTTACCAATTTTAACATTCAAATAAATTACAAGCCCAATGAGCTTTTAAATGGGTTTTACCATAGAGCTGGAGAAACATCGATGTTTTTTATCTAAGCTACAGACATCGATGATATTTTTTTCACAATCGATGTTTTTGCAACCCTACATAAACAAGAAACGGCCACGCTATTTTTTTATAAAATTTACTAGGCGTCCATAGGAAAGGTAAGGTGACCAATTTGGGGTTCTGTCAATATGCAACTATACAAAAAAATTTCAAAATTTGTTTAGTGAATAACTTTGGTGTTTTTTATCGGATCATGTTGCGCTTTTCAAAACAGATAGATATACGGCCAAAGATAAAATATGCTAAGCCACGATGTTGTAACTTTAAAATTGTGGCTCTGACAGTTTTTTTGCGGTTAAAGGGGGGAGAGGGGGAAATTTTGCAAATCTGAAACAAACTCGATCAGGGTACGGTATACACCTATGTTCATGCAAAAATTTGGGTCTCTATCTCTTATAGTCTCTGAGATCGACGCGTTCATACAGACAGACAGACAGCCGGACAAACGGACATGGCTAAATCGACTCGGCTGTTGATGCTGATCAAGAATATATATACTTTATAGGGTCGGAAATGTTTCCTTCTCCCTGTTACATACATTTGCACAACTTCATAATCCCCTTTTACCCATTTTTAATGGGTACAGGGTATAAAAAGTGCGACTTATTAAAACTCACAAGTTTTCCACGATTTGAACACACACTCCCTCTTTTAGTTCAAGATATCTTTCGACTTCCCAGCCTTAATGTTAATGTATTCCGACAACATCCACAGCTTCTGAAAGGACATTCAGTAAAGCTGGACAGACCCTGTCGGACCTTAAGGGCAAAGAAACCGTTTAATGTTCCCTTATAAAAATTTAATTTCTTAACATATTCTTAAAGGTAGATATGTGGCCTATTTTAAAAAAAAAATTTGATTGCGGGTAGACCTTTCTTCTGGAATTCCCATATTTGGATATAATTTTCAGTTTAATTCTCACGTATATAAAAATGAATTCGAATAACCAAGGGACTGATGAGAAGTCCAAGAGGGGTTTTAAATAGCTGTACACATCTTTTGCTAATTATAAATGTGCGTTACCTGTACTTGTTTGTTGACTTTTAAATTTTTACCGCACAAAACCCATTCAACAAACCAAATCAGAAAGTTTATAAAAGAAGAAGTAGAGCATTTAAAGCTGGTTCCGGTTGCCAAAGTGTGTAAATTTAGCTGGAAAAGCTTACCTGCAAGAAAAGATAAAGAAAATGGAAAATAAATTTAAAAATCCACAATTCATAGAAAGTGTGTCATTAAGTCTATCGGGTGTGTTCCAGAAATCTCTAGAGATTTTGGTATAAACGCTTACATTTCGACTTAAAACTGCTAGCTCTTATATGTGGAGTGCCAAAAATATGCCCGGCTACTAGATTAGATGACAAAAGTTGAGCGATTTGAAACCGCCTGCTCAAAACCCAGTAGATTTGATGCGTACGGCTTTCCTTCCACATAATCTAGTAGGCGGTCTGATTCCTGGCACTTCGCAAATAAAGTAGTCCCAGTTTAGTTTGAAGTGCAATCAAGAGCAAGAACACCCCTGTATAAAAAGTTTCAGCCTGTCTGCTTTGGCCTCCACCCAGGTTCCTGGCTTAGCTCAAGTCTAATTTCTTTCTTATGTAAATTGAATACAGCTAATGAAACTAGTTCTCTATTGAAACTCTGACAAACTGCTGGACAACATACTTAATGTAAAATTACTTGAGTTTCTTTCTTTGACTTTTATAAATTCTAAACAGCAGGAGCAGCAGCTGCAATAAGAAATTGAAAATGGTTCCAGGAGCTGCAGGCCACAGGAAATGCCAAGTTTATTAAAAAGTGTTTGTTCACACACACACACACAACAAGTCCCTTAACCGGATTTACACCAACATATGTAAGTTGTATACAAAGGCTTCTTCGATTTGTCAATTTCCCATGCAATTCCGAATACATCTAAATTTATTTGCCAGTAATAAAATATTCATAGACTGCCTAAAGTCTGATGAAAATTGGAGTGCAACATGAACGTAACAATAAATGGAAAATTTACGAGCTGTTGAGCTTTGATCCACTTGACACAGACACACACAAAGAAGTCAAAAAGAAATAAGACAAATAAATGAAACGAGAAACCCAAATAAATTTAATGGTCTGACGTGGCTTTCACTTTAATGACGGGGGCCATTAAAGGATTTTCTGTCCCAAGGTGTTTAGTGATAAGAAACAGACAAGCCTGGCCACTACAGTTAATGAAAAATAAATAATATAAAAAAAGAACGCTTCTCAAATTTAATGCCCAATAAAAAAAGACAATTGGTCGCAGCGAGGGCAATTGAACAACTACTCAACCAGAAACTTTCAACGACCCTTTGGCAACCAATGAAGTGCGAGAAATGGCGAAATTGTTAACTGAAATTTGAATTTTAAGTGACTTTTCAAATCAAATTAACAGCTGTAATCGATTTTCCTTTTGCACGCTTTAAGCAATTTAATGAGGCCAAGAAGAAAATGCAGCACATTCCGTGCAAATTATGTTAATGAAGGACACAAGCAAACAAATTTTTAAAGTACCATAAATTCCATAAGGACATAATTAATTAAAGGACCATAATTACTGTTAATGTATTCATGCATCTAATTGTAATTGAGCAAAATGAGATGCTTCTTTGTTTTTGCATTAAACACTGCAATTAAAGAGCACTAGCTAGCCTGCCCACATAATGTAAACAGCCATGAAAATGTTTAGCCAGCAAAAGAATTTTCCACGATTTGCTGAAGCAGGATGAGGTGTGCAAGGAGGGGGCCAAGCTAAAACTAAATGCACACAATCTGAAGAAATAGTTTGCTGAGAAGAAAAACGGGGAAAGAAGGACGACTAGGATTAGGCATTGGAAAGATGTATGCTTGCTCATGCCGAAAAGTAGTTTAAAAGGAAACCAAGAAATCAGATTTAAGCGGCGCATGCAAGTTCAACTGGAGCGGCACACAAATCGGTTAATATAAATTTCTCTTTGATAATTGTAATGGTATAGAAAATAGTTTAAAGATGAATTGGTTCTAACATCAACAATTATCAAAAAGTGAGAGAGGAAAGTTGTTCAGAAATGCGGAATTTTTTTTCTTTGCGAAGAATTCGTTTTTTTCACCCCCCATACGTTTTTTTTTTTGTGTGTCGTTTTATTTAATTAATTTCAGACCCGTTTGATGCGTTTTCCATGGCGTAGATACGATTATATTTCAAAAAAATATATAAAAACCAAACTAATTAAGTTTGTGACAGATGGAAGGGTGTGACAGTGGCATATCGCTTTGCACACAATTAAATTAGCTTCCATACCACGTACAGCGAGCTAACGAAAAATCTCACAAAATAATCTATTTACAGGAACAACTGGCTCTTTTCAACTATTGGGATTCGATAGTGGTTTATGCGGTGCCCTTCACCACAATTGCAGTGCTCAACACCTGTACGGGTTGTACGGTCTGGAAATTTGCAACAGTACGACGTACACTGACAATGCACAAGATGTGAGTAAATAAATTTTAAGTAAAACAATCTAAGTGAAGAAGTCAGAATAACGGGCGCATCGGGCCATTGGCGTGGATAAAACAAATAAGAAAGTCGGTCAAGCCCGAGTTTAATATACTCTGTACCCCCAAGGTTTTACAAATCTGATTATTTTAAGTAAGAAGTGACAAAGCAACCATAGAGTGTGTTAAGTGCTGGCCATTACCGTTGCGGACACTGCTACCCAGCATAATTGTTTGTTTTCCTTATAATTCGACTATCGTTCATCCGATCTTCAATGGTCGAAAATTGTTTCTTGCCTATATTTTGGACCCATCTTTTCCGTATCAATTAAAGCCAACTTGCCACTCAACCTCAGCTGGCGCCATCTATCTATGGTGGCGCCATCTATGTATCTACAAACGGGGTAAGGGTTGCCAAGTTATACTACATGACTGGCGCGAAAATATTTTTAATTTGTAGCGTTTTTTTTTTGAGAATATGACTAAATTTGAATTATAATTAAAAAAATACATCATAACATAGAACACAATAGTAAAATTCCAGTTAAACATCAAAATTAACCCATAATTTAAAAAATAGGAAATTTTTTTTTTTTTGTGGAGATGCAACCCTGTTTGAGGAGATGGA
Source organism: Lordiphosa stackelbergi (assembly GCA_018904235.1). Taxonomy (NCBI): domain Eukaryota; kingdom Metazoa; phylum Arthropoda; class Insecta; order Diptera; family Drosophilidae; genus Lordiphosa; species Lordiphosa stackelbergi. The sequence goes on along the minus strand of JAEIFU010001743.1, from coordinate 41,866 downwards.
TCATTATCTTGGACACAAACCTTCTAACTAATTATAAGAAATCTTGATGTTCTGTGACACCGACAGATTTTTCGAGCGTTTTGCAAGCCATCAAACTTGGTGATAACAGAGAAAACTTATATATGGGCATTTCCAAATTGACGTGACGTTACGTTTGTACGAACAAATGTTTTTAAAATGTATAAAAATCTTGCATTAAAAAAAAATGGTTTGATATTTGGGTAGCAATTAAGCAGCACTACAATCAGCTAAAACAATGACATCAATCGATCATAAGAAGTTAAGGATATAAGCTGGCGTGACGTTACAAAAAGCGGTTTTGGGTTTTGACTTGTTTTAGAAAATTGCAAAACTATGCGAGATTTTTGTATAATATTTTTGATGTGAAACATCTTTAATTTCGGTACGGAAGATTTTAGTAGGAGTAAAATTTGATTTCAGCGTCACGTGACGCTGACGTCAGCATATTTTGTGTTGTTGTTTTAGCGGAGTGTTCCAGGGGAGAGGAGTGAAAATGGGCGGAAAGAGGAGGGAAACTGGGGGGAAAGTGGAGGTGACTAAACAGTGACTTGACAGTGACTAAACAGTGACTTGACAGTGGCTAAACAGTGACTAAACAGTGACTTGACAGTGGCTAAACAGTGACCAAGCAGTGACTTAACAGTGACTTGACAGTGACTGTACAGTTACTAAATAGTGACTTGACAGTTACTCAGCAGTGATTTGGTAGTGACTTAATAGTGACTTGACAGTGACTTGACAGTGACTTAACACTGTCTTGACAATGTCTAAACAGTGACTTGACAGTGACTAAACTGTGACTTGGCAGTGACTAAACAGTGACTGGACAGTGGCTAAACAGTGACTAAGCAGTGACTTAACAGTGACTAAACAGTGACTTAACAGTATCTTGACAATGTCTAAACAGTGACTTGACAGTGACTCAACTGTGACTTGGCATTGACTAAACAGTGACTGGACAGTGGTGAATAAACATTTTCTTATTATATTTATGTTGTTTTATTTAAGATTTAAGATTGGCTTGCTATAGTTCATTTAATCGACTAGAGCAGTACTGTCAGCTGTTTTTTTTGTTAATTTGATATATTATTTTTTGTTGTTGTGGAGGGGGGGTAAAAGAGTGGGAGTTGGAGTTTAATAAAAATATAGTTTTTTTGTATTTAAATTTATTTTATGTTCTTTTCTTTTCCCCTCCCATTACACCCCCCCCACACTATAAAAAAAAATAATAAAAAAAAAAAAAATAAAATTTTTTTGGTGTGCCTTTGCTGCAAAATGGAATTTGTACAATGCAGCTTGTAGAGGGATTCAAACTTACGGCGCCCAAGTGTGGGGAAACTCTTGCTTTGACGAGGTAGACTCTCTCAACCGATACTTCTTGAAAAAAATACTAAATCTACCAGATAGCACACCGACATACGTTCTAACCATTGCTTTTAAAATATGTGACCAAAACATTATTTGACTACGCAAGCGACAGACTACCAAGCATCCTTTTGCGCAAAATTCGAGAAAGAGAGGCCTCGTGGTATAATACTCTGCTGAACAAAATGAACGAGTGCGGAATAGATTTAGAAGAAAATCAGACGAAACAGGCATGGGAACTAGAATGCGGAAATTTGCTGACTAAACTTAAAGAAAGAGGACTACAGGACTATGTGACTAAGGCAAGAAGTAGCGAACAACGTATATATAGGCTGCTTGACTACTCCAAAGGACCTACATATTGCAATGATTCGTCCTCAAGAAGTAAGATAATGTGGATACTGAAAGCGAGAGGTGGCCTCATATGCCTGCAAGGCAGCACAAATCAACGTGTTGCTACACGGACTTGCACTTTATGTAATATGAAAGAGGTGGAAGACATGATGCATTTCCTAGGTCGGTGTCCGGCGATCAAAGAATTCCGATGGAGATATTTTAAAAAAACATATGCTAACAGATGAAGAAGTGATAGGAATACTAAACGGAAAGGGTGACGAAAATTGGGCTAAACTTAAGAACTACTTAGAGACTGCAATTAGCTTTAGGAAACTTGTAATAAACATTCTAGGTAATTTAGTATTTGTAATCTGTAATTCATTTTACTCGTAAAAATATGTATAATTTTGTGTTCTAATTGTAAATGTCTGTACTATTTCACGGTTCAAGGGGGACGATCGGATATCTCGTGACGAACGGGGAAGTCCGGTTTAGTACCTGAGAACGCAAAGACGTATTGCAGCATGCGACGTGGGCTGATGGTTTTTTATAAAATAATTAATGTGTAAATGATAAATGTGAAACCAAAAAATTGAGTCAATAAAACTACTACTACTATAGTTCATTTTGTTTGTTACCCTTTGAAAATATGGGGTGCCATTAGACGGTCCCAAACAAAAGGAAAAGGAGGGCTCGGCATTCCCAAAGCTAAATTTGTTGTACAATTAATAACTGTGAAAACAAAAAATTATTATATTTTAATGGGCGGACAGGGTCTCAAAGTTTTAAAAAACATCTAATCATACGACACGTTCACCAAACAAAATTTTTACAAACCTGGAAGAAAAATAACAAATGATAGTTTATAAATAAAATCATCCGACTATTTATACTGGAAAAATGATATAAAGCAACACTGCGTATGAGTTATTTACAAAAACTTTAAACTCCATTCGCGCCCGTTAAATCTCGACTTTTTTTTTTGTTTTGATATACGAAGAAATACAAAGTTTGGGGACGTTTACACTGAAAAACAACAAGTTTTTTCACTAAAACTAGTTTTTCATACAGTTACATTTACATTTACAATTCGATCCGGCCGGTTCCGACAAATTTGCAGCGTATTTGTACTAAAAGACTTATGCAATGTTTTTTCAAGATAGCTTAATAATTGATGGAAGAGATAGCACATAGGAACGCACAGACGGACATGGCTATATCAACTCAGCTCGTCATACGGAACAGAGATGCTTTCTTCCACAATGAATCAAATTTCACAAACCAAAATTTAAATCTTTAAGTTAAACTTACTGAAAAAGAAGCTTGTTTTCCATTGTCAACTCAGATGACAGCATTTCTGTGTATTAATCCTTTAAGTCGCCTATAAATTTTCATCCTCTTTTAGGAAACCACAAACCACAAGTATGCCATCAAATTCCAACAGTACTACAATGGCTTCATATCGCACTTCAGCTTCGTTGAAACGACAAAAATCATCTTGCACGCATCCAACTGGACAGCACAATGTCTCCAGGCAGCCGTGTGAACAGCAGTCAGAGCAAGACCAGCTGCAGCAACAACAGCAGCAGCAGCATGTCAACAATTGTCAACACCAGTGTGAGATGATAACACAGAAACCAGGTAAGAGAAACGAACTTATGTCCTTTCAAGGAGCTGGCAGAGGTTAAAAATTATACACATAACAGATGGGAAAACAAAACTTTGCCAAAGCGACTGACAAACTTTTGCTACAAATCTCAACAATTAGCAGCAACTTTTGCTGAAACTTCAGCAAGTTGAAAATCTTTCCCTCTTCTGGATGATTGAAAACTAATTAGTATTTCATAGATGACAGTCTTTATCAATTTTGTGTTGATTCTTTTTTTTTTTTTTTTACAGGACGTCGCAAGGTACAAAACTCTTCGCAGCTGAAGGTTACCAAAATGTTGCTGCTTGTATCCACGGTATTTGTATGCCTCAATTTGCCAAGTTGTTTGCTACGCATTGAAACCTATTGGGAGGTAAGTGGTGGTGGTGGTGGTTTGGGTAGACAAATAAACAAGAGCTTAAGAGGATGGAATGCTCTAAATTGAATAATCATAAAAGAAAAAGGGATAAGAGTTTGTCAAATAAGCAAGAAGAATTTTTATAGCATACTTTTTGGGGTAGTTTTTTTTTAAATGCCAAATTTTAAAGTATAAATAATGTAAAACTATTAAATACGGCACATTAAAATGAAATGAGCGGTAAGCAAGCCCTTGTGGCTGGTTACTGTAAATTGTTTACCAAACTGTTGCTTAAAGTTTTTAACATCATTTCCACGAAAAAAGTTTACTTGTGCTCTTTCGAAACTTTTCAAGTTTGATTTAACCAAATGTTGGCTTTTCAGTTGTAAGCTGCTTAGGGACTAGTTCAGTTGCTGACAAAAAGTAAATACTTACCAACAAACAACTAAAAGTAATCGCAACATACGATCAGCAAACACATGGCTCTGTTACTGTCTGTTCTGTACTATAACTTGTGTTTGTTTGTTGTTGTTTAATTAAAATAATTGGAATTGCGAGAGAGAAACAGCTGCCACTGGTCAATGCAGTGGGCTGCTGGCTTATTGTTTGGCCCTAACGAAATGAACAAACTTTTGTTATGGCACGAATAGAATTTGACTGCTTTTAATTAACTGGCCACAGATGCCAATTGCAGCGGAACTAAGGTACGTACACACACATAAAAAGGCTTTCAAGCCAAATAAAAACTTGGTATTAAATATTGTCAAAAGGGAGTCTCGAGTGTGTGTGTGTGTATGTTAATTCTGCTTTAATTAGTTTGTGCACTTTGGAGGCACTTGTATCGTATAACATAAATAAAAACATTTATGTGCTGTGGCCCAAAGCATCCTTTGGCGGTTGTCAAGCACTGACACATAACTACAGTTAATTGCATAATTTTGTTTTTGCTTCGGTTTCCTTGGAGAAGCAACATAAATGGGAAAGGCAGATCGGATAGAAAATGATGAAGTCTTGTGTTATTGACAAATAAATCTAAGAAATGCTTAAGTTTAATGGGTTGTAAAACGGAGATAAAGGCCTGGGCATGGTTATGAGATTTATTTTCCGAGCAGTAGACAGAGGGAATTATACATAAATTAAAGTATTAAAGTGGAGAAAAATTGTACTAATTAGTACAAAGGTCACGTAACGGTTCTGGCAAGGAATCAGGGGACAAAGTTACGAAGCGATGTCATTGGAACACTCACATAAATTTGGCTTATCAACTCAGAAGAGATAACTTTTGTGTTTTTCGTTGGGCCAATTTTCTGTCAATTTTGATGTTTGCTAATCTGGGTTGTGTTGGCCGTCATTGCTCATCCAAAATAAAACTTCATTTTATTTTAAATTTTCCTCCTACGCGTTTCGGTCACATTTTGCGCCTTCATCAGGGAGCCTGCATTTATTTGTTTACATTAATTTTCAAAAAACAAAACAAACATTACAATAACTTTCATACATACTAGAGCCCTGCACGAGTGCACACTAAACAAAAAAATAGTTCTATCTCGTTCAAATGAAGCATGTGTTACAGGCAACAGTAAAGGCACATGTCAAAGCGAGACATTTTACTTAACTATCTAGTGTCTGATTGGGGTTGATGATCTACTTCGATTCGTTAACATGTTTCGAGAACTTTAAAACTAAACTATGAACATTATTAACACTAGCAAACAGGTTTCATAACAAAAACATAAATAACCTGCAAAAAAAAAAGAATAAGCGCAGTTTACAGCCATGGGATGGTATCAAAAACGCTAAGGGCTTAAGGAAACTGCTTTTCAAGACCACAAACGACCACATAACTAACAACCACGATTATGCGCATATTGAATGGAGTACCTTTGTCAAAGAATATAGTCAAGATCATAAAGAATGTTTTAAGCCACTTTCCGTGTCTGACTAATAAGTAAATCCTTAAAAAATACCAAGGAGGATAAAAAATATTAACATTGCGATTCTTATTTATTTGTCCATAACATCTGTTATTCTTCTCAAAAATCATGTTTGATCCACAACTATTATCGCATCATCAGCTGCCAGTATACCAACAGCCGCTTCTTTTATTGTACCGTCACATATATAATGAAAAGCTACGCATATATGTATAGGATGTTTTTGAAAAAACTATCCGTCCTCACGCGCCATTACGTTTTATGATTGAACCGAGTTCCTTTTTTATAGAGGTCTGTAACATTTCGTGATACCATTTGATTGACGTTAAAACTAGGTCCAAGATGAGTCCAAGAGTCAAGTGATATGAGATCTTTTAGACCAGAATCGCTTTGGACTCTGAATGGCCGACAATTTTTGAACGACCCACTGTCTATGTTCACCTGTGCACTAAACTAACGTCGTTGCTTTTGTTAATTTGTAAATTGTATTATGTCGTCCCATTGTATTTCTTTTGTTTTGTCAAATGTTTGGTTTTCTTGTTATTATTTCCCGCGATCGCCGCAGCGTATGTAATTTATTTGGTCTACGTCGTCTTTATGGTTTACAGCCCGCTCTCCCCGCTGTTGAATCCGCAGACTTTCCAGTGTTAGTCTTACTCTCTCTCTCTCTTTTCTATGTCCAGCACTTTAACATTATCGAAATCAGCTGTGTGTCCAGATGTTGTCAAGTGTTGCGCTATCGCTGTGGTTGATTTGTTGTTTTTCGCATCTCCTTTGTGTTCCGCTATTCTAGTCGCAAGCGCTCGTTTTGTCGTTCCTATGTATACGCCGTCGCAAGCCTCTCCTTCTTTTCCCTTGCATGCTATTTCGTACACAACGTTCTGTTGTTGTTCTTTCGTTATCCTATCCTTCGTGTTTGTAAACAGTTTCCTTGTATTTGTGTGGGCTTTGTATGCGAACGTTAGATTTGAATATTGTCTAGGTATTAATTTCCCAATTGTCTGTTTGCATGTTAATTTGTCCACATATGGTACACTTATGTATTGCGTTTTCTCGCTCTTGTCTCTGCTGTCGGGTTCACTGGTCTTTGTTTGGGAGGAGTTTGTTATTAGCCGTTCAATCAGCTGGTCCGGATAACTATTTTTCCTAAGCATTGTTTTGAGTTTAATGTATATTTCGGGTCTGTATGATGCGTCGCTTAAGGTGTATGCTTTGTTTATTATATTCTTTGCTGTGTTAATTTTTTGGGAAATGGGCTGATTTGAGTGAAAACTCATTAGTCTTCCTGAAGCTATGGTTTTTGTGTACCACTTGAACTTTAATTTTCCGTCGTCTCTTTTTATTTCCGTGTCGAGGTAGCATATTCTGTTGTCTTTCTCTACTTCCATTGTAAACTGAACCCGATGATGTTGCTTGTTCAGTGTTTCTAGTATAGTCTGAGCGTCTTTTTTCCTAATTATACAAACTATATCGTCCACATATTTTGTTAGGTGTTTGACTTCTATGTGTCTCTTCTCTAAATTTGCCATTGCATCGTCCAAAATTTTGTCCAGTATTATATTTGCTATGGTCGGTGAGATCGGATTGCCCATAGGCATACCATAAATTTGATTGTAAATTATGTTGTCATATGCTACATAATTATTTTCCGTTAGTACGAAGTCAAGAATTTCCTTAAATCTAGTCTTTGGTATCTTAGTGTACTCGGCTATGTCTGTCCATTTGTTCATTATGTTCGTCATTGCTAATTTCACTGGTATATTAGTAAACAGCGATACTACGTCGAAAGATACCAGGACTTCGTCATCTGCAATGTTGGTGTTAGCAAATTTCTCCTTTAGCTGTACTGCATTCTGTATGTTATACTTCTCGGAAACAATGTTCCTAAGAATGCCGCCCAAGTATTTTGCCAACTTGTAGCAGGGAACGCTTTGTGAGGCAGCTATCGGTCTGAGCGGTGTGTCTTGTTTGTGGATTTTCGGCAGTCCATACATCCTCGGTGCATGTCCTCCGGAACAGTACAGGTCCATTTTTAGTCTTGTGTCAATATAATTTTGTTTGTACAATGTGTTGATAATTGCGTTGTTCTTTCTAATCAGTGACTGTGTCGGATCCTTTCGTGCTGTTTTGTAAGTTGTTTTATCACTTAGTAGTGCCTGCATTTTGTCCACATAATCTCTTTTGTACATGACTACCGTTTTGTTTCCTTTGTCCGCCTGTGTGATTATAATTTTGTCTCGGTGTTCCTTGATGAGTTTTTCTGTGTTCTTGGCAATGGTCAGTATCACTTTGTCCTTTTGGTTTAATTTCCTGTTGTGCTTAAAATTATTTAGTCGTGCCGCTAGTTCGCTTCTAATTGTATCCCTCTGTTTGTCATCTTGTATCGTTTGTATTCCTTGTTCAAGATCGGATATTATATGTATGGGTGATATATTTTCGTTGGTGATTGGTAACGCAAACTTGGGTCCCAGCGACAATAACCACTGCGCCTCCTCCGGAAAATATACGTCGGTTAAGTTTACAAACCAGTCTTTGTTCAGTGTAATGTTGTGGTCGTTCAGTAGTGATATTTTCATATTGTCTATCTTTCGTTCAATACCCTGATCCGTGTCTGTCCGTATTCTTTGGTACGCCAGTTTCTGGTCTTTTTTCTAAGTTTGTTAGGTCTTCCTCGTTTAGTGTCTTCCTTAAGATGTGATAGTGGTGTGTCTGAGTTCTGTTAATTGTAGATATATGTCTATGTGTTTCTTTAATCTCTAGTTGTAACGCCTTCAATAGAAAATTTGTCTCCAGTTTCGCGAGTTCCTTCTTTGTTTCGTGCAATGTAAAAAAAGCTGCTAACCGAAGCAATATTTTAGGGGCAATTCAATACAAAGAGTAAAAGCAATTGCCATGGAACATGTTCGCTTGTTTAATTAGTGTCTATAATCAGCACAAAATTTCCACTGTGTCATAGGTCACGAAAGGTCTCTACAAATTTCAAGCAATGCATCAATACGTTTGTAATTTTACTAATTAAATTTCAAATGTATCTCCTTTGACAACCCACATGAACAATAGCCAGACATTCCTGTACAACCGTAGCAACAAGAACAAGGACCAAAAACAATAAGTTATAGGCCGCATCTGTTTTGTTTAGTCCTACATTATGTTTCCTGACACTTGACAACATGCGGACAAACTTTGTTTTATGCAAAGCACATCAAAAGTTAAAGTTTGTTATTTGGGTCAATGTTGAATAAATGAATAAATTACTAAATTGCTTGCCCAAAAGAAAATTCAACCATTGATTGTGACAGAAATTTAATTGAGTGTAAAGGGTTGGACAACTAAATCATAGTTGCAGGTCAAGCGGGCACAACACGTGTACATTATATAAGTACACAAAGGAGGCCTTTGCTTGACTCGATTTATTAGGAATCAAGGCCAAATGAGTTAGTTATTAACCACAAATCATCTTTCTCTTTTTATGTAGACGCAGTCCGCCAAAACTCAGAATATTACAATCGCCTTGCAGTACATTTTCCATGCGTTTTTCATCACAAATTTTGGCATTAATTTTGTACTTTACTGCGTAAGCGGACAAAACTTTCGGTAAGTAAATCAAAATCAATGAAGTTGGTAAAGAAAATTTTTTTAACACATTTTTTCACGCGTTTTTCTTCGTTTGCTTGCAGCAAAGCTGTGCTTAGCATTTTCAGACGCGTCTCGTCAGCCCAACGCGATGGCATTACCCAGGTGACAGGTAAGAATGCGAATGAAAGGAATTTGAAATATGTGTAAATGTAATTTGCAAAAGGTGAATCTGCTGAGTTGGGAAATTTATGATGGAAAAAGCAAAGAACAGTTTAGAAATATTAAATAATTCAGCTGAATAAACGATTAAAGGAATGACAGACGACTTCCCTATTTTGCGTAGACAGCTTGAGGCATAACATAATAAATTGCAATAAACACGCAAGGAATCTTGCTCGAGGTGCAGAAAGTTAAGCAAAAGCTATTGGCATGAATCTCAACTAGCCAGCGACTTGTAAAGGCGTGAATCACTGCAAGGCAGTGGAAATTTCGCGTCTTAATGACCAAGTCAGCCGTGCGGGCATACAAAATGAGGCTGATTGCTATTTATGGTTTGCTTTAAGAATAGCTAATGCCAAATTCCCCAAGAGTAAACTCCTACTCCCACCACTCGGTTGTCTTGCTTCAAGCCATCATTGATTTATTTTATGGGATTTGCTTGACTTTGATTTCTGCAAAAACAAAATGCAAAAAGCAATGAAATTGAGATGTAGTCATCAAGGATAGAGTGAACCAAATTGAATGTGCATCATTGCGTATCACAATTCAAGCATGTAAATTTTATCTTTCAGAAGCCATCAAGACATTAGTAAAATAGTTTGTCCTCATTGATTGGCCGTCTACGCAGAGCCATTAGTGGTGAATGGATTGAAGGATTGAAACAAAATCTTCTCCCAAAATAAACGCGAAACTAAAAATGCTGAACAATAACCATGAAAAAATGTGTTGTCAGCATTGGTAAAGGTTGGAGCAATCATTACTTCAGCCCTTTCCTATCTGCAAATTTACCCGTTACTCGTAGAGTAAAAGGGTATACTAAAGTCGTGCAAATGTATGTAACAGGCAGAAGGAATCATTTCCGACCATATAAAGAATATATATTCTTGATCAGCGTCAACAGCCGAGTGGATATAGCCATGTCCGTCCGTCCGTCCGTCCGTCCGTCTGTATGAACACCTAGATCTCAGAGACTAGAAGAGCTAGAGCAACCAAATTTGATATGTAGACTCCCATTGTCTGCACGCAGATCAAGTTTGTTTTAAAGTTTTGCAATGCCCAACACCACCCCCACAATAAAAAATGTTGAATAACCCCCACCACATTTTTTAAGATGTCGAGTTCAAATTTAAAACTGAAATTTCTATTCGCAATAACTATAATCCCTGAAATTCACATCAAGATCGGATAATAAATAGCGAAGTTAAAAAACTGTTGCATACTTTTCGGAAGTTCACCCTCAGGAACGCTGTTAAAAATTTATTTTCATGAGTAACGGATATATTGAAGTCGGTTAGATCCGACCTTAACTTACGCTATCGATTGTATAAAATTTGTCGTTGCGTCAAAGTCCGTATACGTCTTAAAGGTTAATCTCTAAATCCGTTAACTTATCGAATCGCAGTTAAGAGCTTGCAACCAAATTAGGTAATTCGAGCTTTAATACTCTCTAGGATCTAAGTTTTCATAAACTCAGAAATAAAACCAGAACTTTTTACTAGAATCAAGTACAAACAATGTCAATAGTACGGTACATACGAAAATACTTGATTCAAATACAAAATTCTCATTTCAAGTAAGATTGACTGTTTCAGTATGTATAAAGTGCATTTCAACACAGTTTTAAGTCGTTTTGATCATATTTCTAACGATTGAAAACACGAACAAAATATTCTTCATTCAAGTTAAATAAATTCTAAAGTCAAATAGGTACAAAATGGTTAAAGATAAAGGTTAAAGACATGAAATTCTAAAGGTTTAAAATAAATCTGCTGAAGTCCAAAGGAAATGAATTAACCAAAAACCAAATGGTATAACAATAAACGCAGTGTACACATAAAAAAAGAGCTAGAAAAACTTTGTACGCTTAAAGCGGAAAGAAAGAGCATCAAATGACAAACATCAACACTTTCAGTGCAAAAATTGACCGGTATGTTTTCATCAGCTTTATAGGCCTGGACAATTTAATTTCTTAGTCTGTGCTTGCACAGCTTAGTAACTATATGTAATAAATAAACGCAGTGGGGGCCAGTGCTGTCAAGTTAGAGAAAGAAAAACTTTCAATTATTGTAAAATTTTATTAAATTAAGCTGAGTCTTCAATTTTCTCCAAAATTTTTGAGCTAAACGAAATTCTGAAATTATATGATCACAAGTACCTTTTACCGTCTAAAAAATGTTCCAAACGTGGGCAGACTGAATGATAAGAATTGATTCATTAAATAAGTTTCAATGGTTGGGGTAGAGTCTAGTGCGATTTTCTTTTAAAAACCCAATTTACACTCAAAGCACAAAGAAGGACACTCCGTAGATTATGGCTCAAAAACGACCAATATTTCAAAAATTTATTAAAAGCCACATTTTCCGAACTGGTTTCCATAAACACAGACTGCCTATACATTATTTGTTCAACAAATTTTTTAAAAGATTAGTTTGCGGTTTCTAACTCGTCTGATTTCGATTACGGTTATATATTTAGTTATATTTTATGGAAAGCAGGAAAGGGGGGGCTTGTGCGATTGCTGTACAAGTAAAGAAGTTTTGAGGCCAATATAAGTGCCTTAACTCAGACTGAAATTTATTTCGAGTTTAGTCCCTGGTTTGGTAGAAAATTGGACGAGCAACGCGGGGCGTAGAAGGGGTTTATAGTTTAAGAACAAACCGGCCAATTAAGGCGGAGGAAATAAGTCCCGAAAATATAAAAATGAAATAAGGCCCCAAATTTAATATTTTAAAAAGCAATACCCCACCTTTTGAAGAATGAAATAAGGCCCCAATCCGATGAAATAAAAGCCAAAAAAAAAGGCCCCAAGTTTAGGATGTTTTTCATATGAAATAATACCCCGATTTCAAAAATTTTCAAATACAAATTGGCTATTATTTTTGTCTCAAATTTTCATCTGCGGCCCCAAAATTAAATCATTTTTTGATTAAATAATGAAAATTTGATACAAAAATCGAGCGAATTTTGTGTTTGTAAAAATAAGAAAATTTTAAATTGGAACCCAAAATGTCTAATTTCCTTATAATAATGAAAATAAGGCCCAAAAAATTGGTTTGCCGTTCTTATTTCATTTCTTTCTTGAAGACTTATTTCATTTTGACATTTTGGTTCAGGAAATAATGCCCCAAAAAAAAATAAGTGGTTTTTGTTATCTATAAATTGTTGGGGTTTTTATTGCATTTTTTGGGGCCTCATTTCATTGGGGCCTTATTTCACTGAAACCTCAAATTAATAATCATTGAAAAACTTTGCAGATGTGTAGAGCAAATTTTAAAATTTTACCTCAGGTATAAAATAATTTCAAATCAAACAAGTAGAAAGTCGGTCAAGCCCGACTATAATATGCCTCTGTACTTGGAAGGAGCTGAATGCAGTGCTGCCGCTGCGCTCATCTCTAGTTCTCTCTCTCCCCTCTCTCTCTCTATCCTCTATCTAACATTGTGCGGCGATGGTTGTGAAAGGGTGGGAGGGGAGTGGCGGGGCCGATTCACTTATTTACTTATAACTTGAGAACCGCTCAACCGATCTTTGTATCATTTCGATAAAGATTGTTACTTGACTAACTATCTACAAGGTACGAATCATCTATCTACAAAACTGGAATATGTGACGTTTTTTCAAAATTACGGGCGGGGAGCGGGCGTGGAAAAAAATGAAAATAAACTGGATCTGCCTGCAAGTATAAAAGCATTTGTCCCATTACATGTCAAACCTCTATCTCTTACCATCTCTGAGATCTGTTTGTTCATACGGACGGACAGACGGACAGGACAGTTTATGGCTATATCGACTCGGCTGTGATGCTGATCAAAATATATATCCTTTATAGGGTCGGAAATGATTATTTCTCCTGTTACATACTTTTGCACAAATTTAATATCGTCTATATACCTTCGGTACAGAGTATAAAAATTAATTAAAACAAAAGATAGAGAAATTATCAGATGTACAAATGTGTAAAGTCTATATTCAAAATGGGATGCCGGCAGCTCTTATCATTTCTGAGATCTACACGTGATAGTTAGGAGAAGACAGACATTGGCTATGTCAACTTGACTGATATAAAATATTGATTACAGATTCTTCCTCTTGTCTGTGACATATGAGCATTTCCTGAGTAACGCACGTTATATTTAAGCTCCAAATACAAATTTAACTATACCATTTAAACTAAACAGACCATTCTCCTTTTTTTTGAACAACACTGAATCCATTATTTAAGAGTTGAAGACATTCCGTTTTTCAGGGCTCACTCCTGTGGGGAGTAAATGCGTTTGACGGAAGACAGGTTTCTTAAAAAACCTTCATTTTGTAGGCAAAGTATAAATAAGTATTATCAAAGACACTACACATAGTTGATGTGTGATGTTTGTGTTTTGAAGCTGTTGGCAAAAAAATCTAAAATATAACATTCTATTTTCACAGCTGCCAAGGCCAACTTAGTTTCATTTTTTTTAATAATTCCTCAACACTAACCCAAATGAGTTTTACATATTTTGACTACCTGTTTGGAACTATTGATAATATTCAAACAGACAGAACCAAATTTCTTTTTTTCGTTTGACTGAAAAGAAAGTTTTTTCTTTCAAATTCACTTCTGCCTTCATCTATTCCGACTTCGTGTGGCCCAGCGATATTGTTGTTGGCCATATGGACGAATGAGTACCTCGTTACAGCGGGGAGGGGCTAAAAACAATTAAAAATGCCCAAACGCACACAAAACTAGTGAAGTCGGTCAGCCCGCTATAAAATACTCTGTCCTGTCTCTCTCTCTCCTCTCTCTTTTCCCTTTTTTTTTTTTTTTAATTTGGGCGTGTTGGGGGGGGTGGGTGGTGGGGGGGGGTTCTAAATAACCACTAAAATTACGGGGGCGGGGGGGCGTGCGTAAACATATCCCATAAATTATTAATAATTCTCCCAACACAACACTGTATATCGTCGGTGTTTTAAATATTAATAAATTTTCTTTAATATTTATAATTATTATATTATTACTTGGTAAGAATAAAAAAATTTTAAATCTACCAAAAAAAATTTTGATATAAAATAAGTAGATCTTGCCTCAACCGAGGTTTGAACTCACAAATCAAAAATGAAAGGCAGAAATGGGAGCTAAATTGCAATATATGGGTCCTCATAAATACAGCTAGAATCAAAAATTGGGATCTAATGTCAGCTCCCACGAACAATCACTTTTTTATTTCAGATGCGTCATCTATAATATCTATAAATCTTTGATGCTGTTGAACAATTTCAGCTTAGAGTCCTATGCTTTTTCAACAGCAGAGCAGCACAGCTACTAAAGTATTTCTAATATGCTATTGCTATGCTTTCGAAATTGTCACAGCAAAACAATAGCACAGCATCCGATTTTGATTTATTTGCTTTTGCTTTTCATGTGAACTACGATTTTGTCAAAGCACAGCACACTGAAATGCAAATGAAATATAAAACTGGTAGTTTTTCCAAACAATTTCAATTTTTTCAATAAATTGTTAAAAAAAATTTTATAGCTTATTTAATTTAGTGAAGTGCGGATATAGTGATGCACCACTCACAAATTGAAAATGCAACATAACGGTTTATTTTTGCACTGAGAATGTTGATATTTGTCATTAATTTTCTCTCATTTTAAATTTTTCTAAGCTTACTGTTTCTATAGTGTGGCTCCAGAGTTTAGGTCAGAAATCTTATCTCACTCCATAAGCCAACTGATTAAGAACAGAGTCAATTTAAGATAATTCGAATTTCCGTTTTTGATGCTTGCATTGAAAGTCTATTTTGTTCTTAATCTAGGATATTTTGTATTTAATTTTTTTTTTTCGAGTTACAGAACGAGGGATAGACGTCAATAGGATAGGATATAGAGGACTGTAACCAACTGCAAGCGTGTTTAATAATTTTTATAAATTTGTGCAAAATTAATTTCAATTATTATTATATTTTTCTGTGAGTTCCTATCAAGTAGTCAGATCCTTTTGGCATGCAATTTGTAACCTTGTCATAAACTTGGTTGATTTTTGTCAGCAATTCTTATACTATTCAATTGCTCTCCCGTCAAGCTTAAGTAATCTTTTCCCCATCTCTCTGTCTCTATGTGTGAAAATTGCAAGCTTACAGCAGCCAACAGTGGCCGCTGCCGCCAGTAATCCTTAAGCACTCTTCATTTCCCCAAAGGAAATAATATAAGCTCAGTTTTTTAATAAATCTGTTGTTGCCCGTAACAATGGCAGCTGATAATTTCATTTGATGTAGCTGTCAGTGTTTACATGCACCGCCATGTAAAGAGTCTATTTGCCAGATGTCAATATTTGCCTGTGAACACCGTGGTTCGCGTTTGATACTTTGAGCCTTGACTTGGCTTGGTCTGGGCTTGGCAGTGCGATAACTGACTGCAACCTTCGCCGGTTACCGCTGGCAACTTTTAACATTTACTTTAATTTCATTTTCGTTTACACTCTCATTTGCACAACGCTTCGTTTTGCTTGTTTAAACTGAATGAAGTTGCCTTTGTACTTTTTGTTAATGAATTGGCAAAATGCTTTCTCAATTTGCAATAAAAAAAAGGCACACACATGGAAACGAGTAAACAGTTTTAATTAAAGCTGGCCTCAACTTGACAGTTTTATGACTTCTACTTTGGCGCTGGCAAGTTATTCATTGGGTGGTATGTATATAAATTCATATAAGAAGTATATGTGCCCCTTGAGGTATGCAAGGGAATCGTAAAACTCAATTTAACGGCATAATTCTTCAAAGTATCTGGCCCAGCGAAAGTCAAGTAGATACTTTTTCAGGTTTTTAAATAAAGAGATTTCTCAAACTAGTCCTAAAGCGTCACTTATTTTTGCAAAAAGCAATAAAATGCGCTTACTTTTCCAAAAAACAAACAACAAAACGGACAAAACAAATGCCTTAGAATATACTAAAAAAAAATACCCATTAAACCCAGAGAAACCTGCTCAAATGTTCCGTTTTCACCCACGTAACAATGTTAATTGTTTGCTGACCTTACATAACACCTAAACAAAGTGTCTGTGTCAGTCAATCAAACGCTCAACTCGGATTTATTCAGCTGACTTCTGGTTCCTGCTTTGTAATTTCTTTTTCACATTCCATTGATTAAGAGCGGATGACGTTGATTTAACACAGTGCCCGCTTGTACATTAAATGAACACAAGACTAAACCGAAAGGAAAAGTTTTCTCTCTAGTTAATAGTTGACAACGATACCTCTTAGCCATTAGATAACACGACAGGCAAATTCTCAAGTTCTTTTGTGCTCCCCAAAAGGTGCGTTTTGCTTCTTAATTGCTGTCGGATAACTGGTTTAAAGCTCTTCTCTGTTGTCGACAGTTGTGGAACTAAACTGACACAAATAGTTATGCTATAATTAAAATAAAAAAGTCATCGAATGTCAAAGTGTTAACTGACGCTGTCTTTTGGTCTAATCAGCTAAGTTGCAAACTTAATTAGTGATGCGACAGCACATGTGTTATGCTGCGTGCATGTGTGTGTGTACGTGTGAGTTTCGGGATTATGCAAATGAGCTATCATGGAAATTACTTGACAATGTGTCAAAGGCGTACACTGAAATGGATTAGAAAGTTTAAAATGGAAATTTATGCAATGAGTTTTTAATCATTTTGATTTAACTTTTATTTTTAGCTCTGAGTATGAACATTTTTGCAATTTATTTATACATCAAATTTGAAAAGTATCAAGCTATAAATTATTCATCAAATCCAATAATGAAAAATAGAGTTTGTTTTCAACTTAACTACACCCAAGCAAAAGTAGTTATCAAATTGACACTATTTAGACATGAATTTGAAATTACTGAATATCCTATTCTGAATACTCCAAGTATCAATTTGATACTTTCAAAAGTATTAAAATGATATTTTGAGGATATCAAATTGATACTAATTTGTATCATGTTGACACTTTTGGTATCGATTTGATACTAGGTCTTATTAATTTGATATTTCAATTGTCAAACTCTTAGTATCATTTTAATACTAGTTATTATTAATTTAATATTTTTTTTCTACCAAGTTTGTAGAATAAATTCAGTTCAGTACAAACGGCCTTTTGAAAACTTTTCACTTTTATTTGAAACTCTTAAAAAATGTATTTTATTTACACTAACTTCGGAAAATATTGTTCTCTCACTCTGCGTGCTCCGTGTCCACGCGGATGTTGTTTAATCATAAGTCCTTTTAATGGAGTGCCTTATGCTGGAACTCATAAATGTAAATCCTTACGACTGCGTAGAGAACCTGAGTAAAAACCGCAGCTTTTTTCTTCAACCACAGCGATTAATGGCTGCCCGAAAAACAAAACAAAAGCTTACTGTGCATTAAACATTAAACAGAAATCTTTAAACAAATGTACAAAGCGTTTTAGACACGAACACGCGCTACACACAAACAATTTAACTTAAGCAGAACTGCATTCGCATCTGCATTCCTGTGGTCATCTGACAGTATGAAATTTCGACCGTATGTTAAACATTTTATCTTTTTATTGGAGGCTACAAATTAGGGTTAAAATAACAATTAGAGTAAGATTACGAAAGGGAAAAATTAAAGGAAGAAAACTCCGCATCCCGCGGCTACACTTTGCGGGGCGGATGGCGGTCATGTTAGCCGCTCAATCTGTAGGGGGCGTGCGCCGACTCCTTTCCCTTAGCCGCAGGTCTTTGAGGATTGCCGCCGCCATATTGGCAACAGCCTGCCATCCAGACTCACTCTTCAGCATACATTCTATTATGTTGCTCGCGCTGAGCTGTGTGCTAGTGGCGTGGGAAGCTTTGTCACGTTCACGCCAATATAGAGGGCAGGCAAAAAATGCATGCTCCACATCCTCGATAGCGCCGTCTCCACAGTGGTCGCAATACGGGTCTTCTTCATGCTTAAAGCGGTGAAGATATGCCTTAAAACAGCCATGCCCCGTCAGCATTTGCGATAGGTAGTAGTCTACCTGACCATGCCGTCGACTAAGCCAAGGCTCCAGGATTGGTATTAGTCGGTGAGTCCATCTTCCGTTTCTTCCTTGGCTCCACTTGGACTGCCACTTGGCTATTGTGGAGTCCCGCTGAGCCCTGCTTCCAGTAATCCCACTTCTCCGTTCGGCTGCCAAAAGGTCTATGGGGATTGTACCGGCTACAACCAAAGCAGCGTCTTCGGAAACTGTGCAAAAGCAGCTAGCGATTCTGAGGGCGCACAGCCTATATACAGACTTGCACTGTCTGCTGTAGGTGGGTATTTCCATGGCTTGGGCCCAGATCGACGCCCCGTAAAGGATCGTGGAAGAGACCACGTTTGCGATTAGCCTTCTGCTTTTTTGTTTTGGGCCTCTAAGATTGGCCATCAGTCTGGTGATAGCAGTTGTCACCTTTGCTGCTTTGGTGCTAGCATGCTCGAGGTGCTGTTTGAAGCTAAGTCTGTGGTCCAAAATGATACCTAGGTATCTAATGGCTGGTTGCGACTCAATGGTGATTGATCCCACCCTAACGGATGCCTTCTCCACTTTCTTTCGGCTGCTGATCAAGACAGCTTCTGTTTTGTGCTCAGCGAGCGCGAGCCCGTTTTCTGCCAGCCACATCATTATCTGGTCATCACAGTTTCCTGTGGCCTCGTTTAGATGCTTCGCAACGGATACCAGCGCTATGTCATCAGCAAAGCCAACAAGGGAGCAGCCTTCCGGGAGTGGTAAGCGCAGGACGCCGTCATACATGACATTCCAGAGGATTGGTCCCAGGACTGAGCCTTGTGGGACTCCTCCACTCACTGAGTACTGGTGTTGGCCTGCATTTGAGCTATACAGGAGCACGCGGTCCTCGAAGTAGCTCACTATGAGTTGGATCAGGTACTGGGAAACTCCTCGGTTGCTGAGCGCTTGCAGTATCTTGCTCCAGTTGGCTGAGTTGAAAGCATTTTTTACATCAATTGTGCAGACCAGACAATACTTTTTGGACCCTCCTGCCCATCTCGTGCCTTCTATGGCGTCCGTGGCCAGTTTTGTGACTGCCCCTATAGCGTCTGTGGTGCTTCGGTGTTTTCGAAAGCCATATTGCTGTTCCGATAGTCCGCGCCTACTTTCGAGCTCGCTCTCCAGTCGGCTACATATAATCCTCTCGAAGATCTTGCCAGTAGTATCCAGCATGCATAGGGGTCGATACGAAGACGGATTGTCGAGTTCTTTTGCCGGCTTCGGGATGAGGACAAGTCTCTGTTGTTTCCATATGCGCGGTATAGTGCGCTCACGTCAGGATGGGCAACATACATGTGTGTATACGTTTGTACGTCGAACCTTGCCTGGCATAGCTACGTCTGCATGTTTCTCAACGACCTCAACAACAAAAATCGATTCGTCCAAGCAACGTGACTCAGCCACCTCAACGCAAGGCAAAACGCGCGGAGTTCTCAACGAAGCCCTCAACGCGAGGCAACACAACGTCCTCAACGCGAGGCACCACGAAGCCCTTGACGCGAAGCAACATCAACCCAGCTCGAACGAACTTGCTTATCAACCCCCACTCGAAGCAACGACTTCAACCCAAGGAAAAACTACCGGCTTGACGAAAAGCAACCTCATCCTGCTCGGCCGAACTAGTTTATCAACCCTCAATCGAAGCAACGGCCTCATCGTGAGGTTACAATCAACATAACGGCTCATAACAGCAAGCCACAGATATTTTGCTAAAAATTGCAGTTCCTGTCATGAAACCTTTAAACCATAAAGACCTAAACTAACCTCAACAGTAGCTGCACGCCCCCCACGACTTTCTGGGGAAAAACTAGCCATCCGAAAACAAAATTACCTCCCGACCTGGTCACTGGGCATCCCAGATCAATCCCTTCTTGCATTCATCTATCGATATTTATGGACGCTATCGATACGAGGCGTGTGCCATCGATGACCAGAGAGAATCGCGCGGAGTGTCGTCATTGTCGCTTCAATCAAATTCATTTCTATGTATTAGCAAGTAGTATTATAATTAAATAAAGTTAGTTACACGAATAACTACAAGCGTCAACGTAGAGGCGCCATCTATTGGTCAGTTTGGGAAGTAAAAGTAATTAAAAATCATTTAAAACCTTTATTTCTCTACATTTTATGAGCTGTAAAGCTATATCAAATTCGACCGAGCCGAATTTGTCCTTCCTCTATCTTTTAGTTTCAAATTAATTCTTTTGCGTATCAAATTAACACCCAAAAATATCAATTTGATACTCTATAGGTTTATACAGATAAAAAAAAATGATACTGGTTTTAGTTTCAGTTTAAGACAACGCGTATCATTGATACAAATTTTTTTGGGTGTAGAAGGTGAGGCTAGCTTTCCATTTTAAAATCCTGACGCTTATGAAAGCCTTTGTAGAGAACGTACAATTGATCATTTGGGTATCGCTTATCGTTTTTAAAAGCTTTCAATGTCTTCAAAATCCTTGTATGGCGAGTGTTTGACTACGGCTTTTCCCCAATGATAGAAAATGGTGACTTAAATTGACCTTAAAAATTTAAAGTGTAATTCCAGCGAACCAATCTTATTTGAACTAATGACAATTATCAAGTATCAGAAACACAAATGAATACAAATCGAATTGTCACAGTTTCCCTCGGTTTTGAACAGTTTCCACTTAATTCAATTTCTATTCACCATTTCTGTTTGCACTTTGGCAAACAAAACGTTACGAAAATTGCATTTTAGCAACCACAACTGTCAGTACAAATGTCATGAGAGATAATTCCAGCCCCATCAACAAGAGCTCACCTTGCGATGATTTCACTCTCTCGAGTATTTGGGGAAAAGTGCTAAGCCTGGAGCAGTTTAGGACAAGTTTTTTATTACTCATACGCAACGTAGTACGTGTGCTGAATGCCATCTCTCTTATTACAACATTCACAATTGTCTGTTTTTCGCCCAAGTCAATCAATGTCTAACCCGGGGGACTGAGAGTGGCAGACAGTACATCTATTCAAGCACAGAAATGTACTTATAAATTAAGCTAAGCCCACTTGAGGGCGTCGCACACATTTCACTTAGCTCTGAAATGACTTTATGCCTTTCATTTCTCTCGACAAAAACTTGTTTCCTGCTGTGTATAATTTATTTAATAATTTAAAGCATAAAAAAGTACATAAAACGTCAAGGACTGTTGCCAAGTTTCTGCAGACAACAATTAACAGAAATGCTTCAAAAAAAAACCATACTTGAAACTTTAAACAGTTTTTGTGCCAGATATTTTCTTGTTAAAAATTATGAACAACTTAAACTACTTAACAAAAGCCGAAGGCTCAATTGCCACAGACATAATTTTTTTTCATTTAAAATTCAAACTGAGCCGCAGGTCTTAAGCAGAAAAAAGGTTTGTTTACAAAATTTTCAATTACCTTTGCTGGCTTCTTTGCATAAAGCAAAAAGCATTCAAAACAAAAGCCAAACAAATTTAAAGAATAACACACCCATGCAACTGTTTATCATAGAGATAGATATCTGTTAAAATGTTTACCAAGGGAAGACAAAAACATTAAAAATTTCGTAGGTGTCTTACCATGTGTATGATTGATTGGTGTAGTTTGGTGTGAAGTATGCACACATAAAAAATGGAAAGGCAAGACAGGGTAAACTTCATATAATTGATGGAAAATGGGGAAGGATTTATCAACATAAATGTATGTAGTTGATTATTTTTAGAGAATTCGCCCATTTTTGTATGCTACAATAACATCAACTTAGTCAAGAATTAAAGCAGGGGTACCCAAACTGAGCATACGGCCGCGTGAAATGAAATACAAATGCACAAAATATATTTTAAGCAAGAACAAGTACAATTAATGAGTGTGTGTGTGCGCCGCCGTAAATAGTGAAAAGCGCTCGGGCCACTACGAGCGAGGCGAGTGCCGACAACGCTAAGCAACTTTGTTGTTGCGTTCGAGTTTGCGAGAGACATCGGAGAGAGAGAAGAGAGACATGTATAATGTTGTTGTTGCAGGTCTGCACTAGCCAGCAACTAAACTTTAGAGAGCAAAGAGAGAGAGCAGAGAGTACTCATATGCATTTTTTGTTACTTTAGTCGCATAAGCGCATGGGCGCCCTTGAATTAAAGCATAATCTTACGGTTTCTAAGGCCACTTATGTTTAGACAAGTTTAGTCACCTAAAGAGAAAAGCGTTCTGCGCTATATAAGCTTTAAGACAGAATTGTTGCGTTTAATTCTCGCACACAAGGCAAAGCATAACATCCAGAATATTAAGGCTAAGTCAGTTCAGTATTGATTCAGGATGATCCATGGATTTTCCTTTTGTTACTTTAGTTTGTATTCGAAATCGCATCGAATAATCCGAATGGGCGTCCCAGAACTTCAAAAGATTTAATTTTCTTATTTGAAAATTTTTTTTTTTTTTTTTTTTTTTTAACTCTAGTTAAACTGTTTCAAATAACTTAAAGTTTCATCGCTAAAAACAGGGCTGCATCTCTCGCAAAAAAATTTCCCTAATTTTAGTTATGTGTTAATTTGATGTTCAACTGAAAATTTTTAATTGTGATAAATGTTTTATGATGCATTTTTAAATTATAGTTCAAATTTAACTCAAATTCTTCATAAATAAAATTAAAAATTTAAATATTTGTTGGCGTCAAACATGAGGTATAACTTGCCAGCCCTTAATCCGCTGGCTGCCAACCAGATGGCGCCACAATCGCTAAACGGCGCCACTGATGTGGTTGGCTTAGATTAACATGAAAGACTTTGGTTTTTTTTTTTCTAATAATTATTTAAACGTAAATTTCAATGTTTAAACTAATTAAATAATTTTTTCATTTTATGCAACCTATCCAGAAAAATAATTTTGTTTACAGTTCCAAAATTAGTTTTGCTTAACAAAATTGTTTGGGTGGTGAATTTAGCTAAATCTCCTAACAAAACACGAGAATTGGTTTTGGGTTGGATTTGGTTGGAAAGATTTGTGTGACACCTCCGAATAAAACTATTTTTTCGACCGATCTTTCCTATTGAAGCTATATGCTATAGTCATGACTGGATAGACTTAACATAATTTGTGGAGCGACAGAACAAGTTTGGGAAAACATAAAAGAAAAGTTTTCTCATTAAAGCTTAGGTCCCACAGACAAACAACATTTGAACACATTGTGCAAACAAAGTTAGCCTTGAACTGTAAATGTTTGCGTAAATAAATTTGGTGTTCCCACATGCGCAAATATTTGCTCTTAAAAATTTGCGAAATATTTCCCCCACAAAAATAATTTGCGTTAGTGTTCACACAGTTGGGAGGCAAACTTTTATTATACATTTCTTTTCCCCCAATCTACTTAATTTATAAATCAAGTAGGCTGTTTTGATTGAGCAAACAATAAATATTTTTTTTTTTGAAATAACAGAACAGAAAAGGCACAGGCATGGATAACCAGCAAAAATAACTAAAAGCTAGTGAAGAAGAAAAACGATTACAGCGGAAAGCTCTTAAATGAGTTGCGATTGGAGGCTCCAGATCTTTACAATATTTTTTTGCGAATGAAAGCAACAAGCAGACTTTGAGCAAAAAAATGTCGAGCCAAATTCGGTTCTTTTGAGTCCGAATCGTGACGAATTTGGGTTCTACTCCATTCCTTGTCGCTTATTATCCCAGTCCGGCGGACGTAAACATAAACATGGACATTAACAGCAGCGCAAAGGGATTGTCAAGAAAAAGCGAGACCAAAAAATAAGAGTGTATTGGTGGGCTAAACTAGCTCTGAAACCGCTGAAAACATCGACCCAAAAGTTGTTTGCTCTTAACATTAGTATTTTTTTAGTTGTGTCTTAATGGTCCAATGATTCAACATTTCGATTAATGGTCACACTGCGCTTTTTGGCAAGTGGAGATAGCTATCGAACATTGCAGTTGTTTTTCAAATTCTACACAACATCATTAATGGAAATAAATCGCAGAATCCTCACAGAAAAAATTTTTGTGGTAAATTCAATCAATTCTGGGGTTAAAATGTCCAACCCATAGTCGTGGGTTGAACTACGTTAACAGTTATAATATTACGGCAATGATTACGGTAGCACAGTAAATTTCAACCAGATATGATTGACCGCGTTTCCGCTGAACAGTCTATTTATTAACTTGATATCTTTTGCTTTAAATTGCAGATTTTGTGTTGAACCATGGTTTGTTTAGCGTAGATGGAAATAAATCGCAGAATCCTCTTAGTTTACTTGCAACAAGTCAGCGTACTCCTTATCCCAGTGGTCCTTTATGGCTCTGTAGATTTTACAGATTGCATCCTTTTAGACTAGACACTACTATGAAGTGACCTTCTGTAGGATCATTTTTGTCCTTTTCGTCTACTAGAATATTTTGTGGTATATTCATATGTCCTGCTACTCAACTGCAGCGAACTTTGTGTGATTGTTTGTCTTTTCCATAATGATTTGAGCCATGTAGTTGTTTTGCAGCATTTTGCCATAAATTGCACATTGTTTCGGCTATCAGTATGATGGGAAGTTGTAACCGAAAGTACAGACAATATAAGCTGCAATTTATATTTTTTTATTTATTTATGTTTATATCGAAAAAGAACTAATACGTAATAAAAATTTTTAATTACGAACTTATTTAATTTCATGGTCTTGTGATTGAATTTGCCGTGGGTGTTCCCACGTGTTCCCATTAGGTAAATAGTTGCTTTAAGTTATTGGTGCACAAACGTGGGCAAAGGCTACTTGGCAAAAGTTTGCGCGCAAACTATTTGGTGTTCCCGCTAAGGTCAAACAAAATGGGCCAATATTTTAAAATATTTGCGCAAATTATTTGCATGTGTGACCTTACCTTAAGACTTTTTCCAGACTTATCTTTTGTATGGCAGCTATACTATATAGTTGTCCGATTTTCATAAATCTCAAAAAAATTATGTGAAATCATAGAATACTTATAAATACGAGGGTTGGGAGCGATACCATTGAAAACAAAAAGTTTTTTCCACCAAAACTACTTTTCAACCGATCGTTCCTATGGCAGCAATATGCTTTAGTCATCATATCCAGCCGGTTCCGACAAATGTGCAGCGTATTTGTACCAAAAGACTTTGTGCAAAGTTTAGTTAAGATAGCTTTAAAAAAGAAATGACATAGAAACTGACGGACATGGCTATATCAATGGTGGGGGGGATATTTTCTTCTGTGCATTACAAACATCCGGACAATTTCAATATACCCTCTCCAAGGGTATAAAAATGCACGCGGCTCGGAGCAAAATCAATTATTCGAATTTGGTACTTTTTTTGCTGCTGAGAGAAGCTTGGCTTGGCCCCTTTAGGGCTCCATAAAACAGTAACATGAACCAACAGCCTGTTCATAGCACCTTGCATATTTTGCTTTTCTCACTCTCTTGGCTTGCCTGCTATTTTTAATTTTAGCACAAGGAGCAGGGACCTCCATCGTCTACGAACCTGTCTGACGTCAATGTCTGAACTTTTACTTCGTTTTTGCAGTTAATGAATTTTTGCTATTTCAATTTATATATGCTTCATCAATCACCTTATGCACGTGTAACAAATGAATAATTTTTTCAAACTTTTCCATTTTGTTCTTTTCTTCTTCAACAGTGTCGGAATATTGTCGCAACACGGGCACCTCAACCAGGCGCCGCATGATGACACAACATTGTTGGAATGAAATGCACGAGTTGCATCCACTAAAATGAAGGAACTCCGAAACGGTGGGGCGAAATTGCATTGTGCGCTGCGATTTTCAAAGCAATGGAGTCCCCCCCAAGGATAAGTAAGAATTTCAATTTTAATTAGATATGCAGATAAAGTAAAGAAGGAGAGAGAAATCTTGTTTGTGATGTTTGCAAAGGCAAAAAGATGCGGCGAGCCCCTTGAATTTTAAATTATTGTATTTATCTAACCAAAGTAGAGTTTAAAAAACGAATGCTATTTTTCTGTGTGTACGCTGTAAAACCGAGTTTCTCTTTAATGTACGCTAATCCCATGGCAAGCAATTGATTTTAACGCAAAGCAAATCAAATTAAATTTTAACCACAATTTTGAATTTAAATGCTAAACCAAAAAAAAAAAAAAAAACAAATATATTGCAAAACATTTAACCGACAAATAAACAAAATGATGTATAAATGTAATAAATGTTAATTATGTTAATTCCAAAACGACAAAGCAGCTTTTTAATTGGTTCAAAGGAAATTCAAATTTAATTACATTTTCTAATCCACATTTTGGGGGTGGAGGAAACGGTTTTTCAAGGCAACAGACAATTTAATTTAGCAAAATGGGTTTATCCGGTTCAATGTACAATGACCCAAGCCAAGTGGCTTATTAGGATAAATCTTTGTTACCTTTTTTCGCACAGAGGAGGAGGAAAGCTTCAACCAATTTAAACAATTGTAAGCAGCTTAAAATTTGACCACAACATCAAAAGGGCAACCGCAACATTAAACAAACTTGGGCCACTTTAAGGCTCTAAGGCAATGTAAGTAGAATGAAAGAACTTAAAAGGCAAACATTATTTACTTAGTGTAAAATACTTGTACTTCTCCTACAGCGTTGTATGTCCATAATAGCACAATAATTTGTAGTTATTTGATTAAGTTAGGTTGCGTTAGCTAGTAGAAAGAAGGCCATTGTGATACTACATAGCTACAGTGCAAACCGAAACGTTTTTCTTAAAGGTGCCCTGTTTAGCCAGCAGTTCCCAGTAGCACGCATTCCCATAAGGAACCCCCTAAAATTAATTCCAATTCAATCAAAGACCACCTTCACACCAACATGTGCACATATTCACTTAAGTACAGACAGACGCAGGAAGCCAAGACTTATATTTGTGTGCGTGCTGTGTATATAAAAAAAAAGCTGCTTATGTAATGAAATAAAATTTTCAGTAACCCTCCAACAGTACAGAAGCATCCATAAGGACAACCGCAACTACAACAACCAGGGAGCATAAAATTTAAATACAAATTACCATAAAACAAAACACAACCCAGAGCAACACTTGACGCATGGGAAATATGTTTCATTCTCGTGTAATTTAAGCTTAAAGCATTTGCCCCAAGAAACAAATGTTTGAGTGCAAATATTCTGGCATGTATGAATGATAGCCAAGTGAATGTTCTATGGCTGTGCCCTCTACACTTAAAACATTTGACATCCTAATGAGCTGCCATTAGGAAAAGAGGATGAAAAATCAGAATTATGTTACTCGACTTTCAGGAATCAGAACTATGAAGAGCCAGTGTGATTACAAAGGAATTCAGATGAGAAACTCAGATGAACAGGTGACGTTTACTATGGACAAGTGAAGCGACCAGCACAGTCAACAAGGTTTCGGGTGTGAGTATCGATTCTCGATACTATACTCTACACTAAGAACAAAAAGGATGTTTTTTGACATTCCTCAGGATATTTTCTGTATCTATTTGGATTGGATCCATTGGATATTTTCGAATTCGATTTTTTTTTGCTGAAATAGGATATATCAGAAAAAAATATTTTATTGATCTTTATTCTTCATCCAAAGGAGCTGCAAACTGTGAAAAGAATAACCATCAATAGTACGCTGGCTCTCGGTCTCGTTATGTTTGCACATAACTTCAAAAAGCAGAAACACAACACCCGCAAAGGAGGCTAGGTGGTCATACAGCTGTTTCATTGGTATCTCTACCAAATCTTCAGTGACCTTCGCCTAATGTACTGGCCCCAACGACTCTTACTCCATGCCGGAGCTGCCATAATCGTTTGGGAATTCCTAAACGACTTGACAGCAAAATCCGGCACACATAAGAACAGTGCTGGCCGCCAGTACCTTTGTGACTGTGTTGTGTTCCCCAATCTTGGCTTTGCTAATGTTAGTGAGAGAGATTTCCTCCCCGCTTCTAACACAGTAACCAATATTTTGAGTACAGAGTAGCATTCAAACCGGGGTTTTTGTTGCTATAAATGAAACTATTTCTGTTTAGTTTCAGCAACGACGCCGTGCCTGGCGTTGAAAATTGAAATATTGAAAAAAAATATCTTAAAGTGGATATTTCGAATATCCATTCTACGTGGACCATTTTTATTCTGTGCAGATGTTCGGTTCTCGCTACTCTATATTCAATGCTAGGTTTTCGATACAAGATTCTAAACCCTCAATGCTCGGTGCACGATACACAGCGCTCAATTCTTTTTTTTTTTTTTTTGCATAAAGTCAAAAAAAGTTGCGATTTGTGGAAAAATCGATTTATTTTTTAAAAGAGTATATCCCAGTGGTCATAGAATCGAAAAATTTTATTATGAAATGCAGCCCTTAAAGTTTTGCGAAGCCCTGAAAGTCAGCCATTCATTTAACTCCGCACGTGGCTTTTGTTGTGGCAAAATTTTGTCTAAGTTTATTGCCTTTAAAATAAACGAAAATTGATTAAAACAATTGAAGTAAACTATGGAAAATAATGTCCAAGGTATGTTTAATACAATTTCGTTTGAGTTTGTTCTATATATGTGCTTTGTCCTCTGTTTTATGTGTTTTTGTTGTGTGTTGTTTTAGGCGAGCTTAACCTCAAAATAATTCTGTTTCGTGGAGTAAAAGTTTGGTGGATTGTCGTAACTGTTAATGCAATATTGTTCATTAAAGTGTCCTCTATACGATAGTCTAATTGGTTTTTTCCCGAATTTTCCCGAACCCGTGAAATTACGATTTTTTCAGACCACTTCGAGTTTGAGCATAAAAAATTGATTGAAGAATGCATACACGAAAAAGCAGTCGTCAGAATAATATGCACGTTTTTCATAGAGCTATGGACTCTAGCGATCCACTGATCTCTAGTTAATGTTTAAATAAAAGAAAGGCACAAAATAAAAAGATACCTCTTCCGACGGATGTCATTGCGCTTTTGGACGTTCCCTCTTTTACATTAAGTTGTAGTATGGACCCTCTTTGTGATGAAGATAATACTGACGATACCGATTGAGATAGATCCGATATTGAGAATAAATACTGTTTACATTTAGATTCTTAATTTAATGATTAAAAATATACCTAATTAAAGTTGTGTTAAAAGATTAGCTTCTGTAAATATTGCATTTATTACATCATCAAAATCAGCTAAATTCATGCTAGTCGGCCTGATCGGTTATATGGCAGCTATATAAAATAATAGTCTAAATTGAACAAAATTTGGTAGGACACCTTGGGAGCCTAAAATACGTGTATAAACTGAATTTCAGTTCAATAGTTTAAAAACAACAAAGTTAGTGAAAATCGGCCAGATCGTTTATATGGCAGCTATATAAAATAATGGTCTAAATTGAACGAATCTTTGTAAGTCTTTGCCTGGGGGTGAAATATGAGTATAAACCAAATTTCGTGCAGAAATCTTTAAAATTAGACTTTATGCCAAAAAAATCGACTTTGGGACCATTTTAATTATTCTATTCTTAATTATCCTTCGTGATGCTTAAAATACTTGCAACAGCTGCTTATAAATAGCTCCCATACACACGCAATTAAAAGTTTCTCAAAGTGCATAGTTTCGTGGTTGTTGTTGTTCTTATTATTTTTGGTTTTTTATTTATTTATACCATCACCAAAGTTTATATATTGTAGCTCATACCTTTCTCATTCTCGCTGTGTAGTGTGCCAACGACGCTGCCAAAGAAACGTTTGTCCAGTATTTGCAACAATTGCAAAGCTGTCGCATGTACCTCAACTCTGGGACAGCCAGTCATGAGAAGTGTCACGGTTATCACGGATGTGTAATGATCACAAGGATACTCCCTGGAAATAAGTAAAGCAAATAAAGTACAAAGTAATTTTATTAGTTATTTGGCTTGTGGTCTGGCGGTTAGCCGTTATTTGGCTTATGGGGGAAAACAGGGGAAGCAAATGTTTACACACAAGTTTGGAATTCGGAAATCGTTTGCTTTGACGCAAAAAAGTATGCTATGGAATTTTTTAAGTGACTACGTGCAACTTTTTTACATTTATCGTCATTAATCAATTTATGGGTTAAAAAGACCCCTAGAGCACCATTCATACATTTTCTGGTGCATTAAATCAGTCCCCTAATTCATTTAGGTATTAAAACATTAAATTTATTTTATATAAGGCACACACAACACGCAGAGTGCAGCTGTTGCACATGTTTTAAGAAAATAATGAGCAAAAAACAGGCAAAAACATGCAACGGAGTAGAACAACCACTGCCCGGAAACAGAAACACATATCCCCATGAGTATGGTCCAACAGACAAAACCTGCCCCTGGCAAAGAAAAGGTTAAATGGTTATGTGTTTGTTAATATTTATGAAATTTGTAATGGCATACATTTTCGCTTAAAAATCTATTAAATTGCTCCTTTATAAACAGTAAATCGAATTAATGGGGTAAGACTTTATCAGTTAAGGCTAGGTTAGGTTAAAGTGGCCCACAGAGAGTTCCGCCTGAGTAAAAAATGAAATATTATACATCTGTGGCCCACAAACTGCCTTTGGCAGTGCAGACATCAAACATTAAAAGGAAATCATTTGTCAAACAACAAAAACCACAATAAAGAGAGGGGTGTGTGTGTGTGCGTTATGAATTAAGAGAGGGCGCCCTATTTACGGACTCCTATCGTATTAAGATAATACAATTTCAAACCAAAAGAAAAATTTGAAATTGGGCAATTGCTTGTACAAAAATACCCATAGCCGGCGAACTAAGGCTTCGTTGGTGAATCTAAAAACACAGTTCGGTCTATTTTGATCTCTAGTTTATGGCCTGAATTTTTTTTTTATTTTCCCAATAAAACAAAAAAAAAAAAAAATATATGGGGTTTTTTAGTAAAGGCGCCTTAAACAATTAAACTAGGTTGACCCCAAAAAAAATTGGAAATAGAACCTCTTTAACCATTACTGTTTGGGTTTACAACAAAAATTACAAAATCAAAAATTGTTAGATCATGTTTTAACCTCTGCGAAAAAGCGTTCAAAGTTTTCAAAAAATATTACGTATACGACACGTTCACCGAATCGAAATTTTGTCGACGAATTCTCCGTATCATTTTAAAAGTTGTCAAATTTGAATTTAATCGAGCAACAAATAAATATGGAGCAGGAATCGAATGTAATTTTGGTCGGTAGACTAAGACCAAATATTGACGAAGCGAGCCCATTTCCAACGAAGAGATGCGTTTTATCCACGCTCTTATATGGGACTAAGTTTGTAAGCCTGTCCGTTTCGGAAAGTGCGACTAATGTGGCTCGCAAGTTGGAGTCAGCATGGTCCACGAGCGGGATTCCGCATGAAAGCATGGACCTTCTAGTCAGATACTGCCGACATAACACTGGAAACCATTTTGAGTGACCATTTGGGCTACCATGGTCGATTCGCTAAACTCAAGACACCGCTCCGTGGAGACCGTTTTGAATCGATAAAAGAGATAGAGCCCGAAACGAAGAAGGAATTGAAGCCTATACCGGAAGAAGACTGCAGCATGTTTATAAAATTGTAAAAAAACCTTGGCACAAGTGTAATGCAGTCGGCGGAGACTACTTTTAGGGAATGAAATGAATTTACTAAAATAAATAAAGATTTTTTTGATTTATAAAGAAATTCGTTTTTAGAATTTTTAGCTCGAAGTGCGCTCCGAAGGAATCATCTCCGCCCATAAATTTATATTTGAAAGGAACTCGTAACTTTGTCGTCCATCGTCCGTGTTTTCTATTAATTAAAAACAGTTTTCTGTATAAAAATATATCGGCGAACATTTCAGAATGTTAGTTTCGGGCGGTCCATTAAAAATATTATATCTCAGTACCGGGATGATATCTGTGGAAAGTTTCAGCTCATAAAAACTGAGGGAGTAGTCGAAAACGGACATTCGTTGACGAGAGCTATTTTTCACTTAGCTCGTTCATGCTGACCCGGAATATATACTTTATGTGGTAGAAACGAATCTACCATTGTTGTAAACGAATTCTGCAAAACTTTTTGAATGCTACACTTGTAACAGTAAAAAATACAACATTTTTGATTTATAAACAAATTCCCTGTATTTTTTTTTCATATATAAGTATAGTAATCCTCATTATTTTTAGATCCTTAGAGAACGGGAATTATCAAGTGGACGATAGTCTATGTATAAGCAGCGCAGTAAAAATAGACTATTCGGAAGAACGGCTGCAACCGTGATGCGCAGCACTTCAGTTCAGTTCGTGTGGGACCTCACTTCAAAGATATCCTGATAGCCACTTAGTGTACTACTGAAACTTGCTTTCATCTAGAAGTGAACAGCGCAGAATAGTAGAAATTTTGCCGTAATATACAAATTTTTCAATGGTCTGGAACCTTTTTGTCAAATGTTATGATTTCAAACCAAGTCTACGCCAACTACTTAAAAATTAAACATGTAGGCAAGGGCAACAGTACGTATGAGTGATAAACTTTGAATCCAAGTCGCAGACCCTAAAACTAACTTTTTCTCAAAATTTTTTTGTTATGCCTTTTTTAGACGAAAACGCTTTCGTTTAAGAAGATATTATAGATGACGCATCTGAAATAAAAAGTGTTTGTTCGTGGGAGCTGACATTGGATCCCAATTTTTGCTTCTAGCTTCATTTATGAGGATCCATATATTGCAATTTAGCTGCGCTTTCTAAGAGATAAGCGTTGGCTCAGTGGGTAGGCGCGCTGCCTTTCATTTTTGATTTGCGGGTTCGAATCCAGGTTGAGGCTAGAACAACTTTTTTTTTTGTTTAAAATTTTTGTTGTTTCTTTTTTTTTGCGTTTTTTGTATATTTGTTTTTTTTTTTTTGTTTATTTGTATTTTTAATTTTTTTTGTGCTTTTTAAAAAAGTTTTTTTTTTTATTTTAAATTTTTTTTTTTTTTAATTTTTAAAAAATATTTTTTATTTTAATTTATTTGCCAGCAATAATTTTTAACTTTTTCTTTTTCGAGACTGTCTTTTGCAATGCCCATAGGCAGTGTTTTCGAAGAAGAACAAGGAGAAGAAAATCTAAGAGTTGCAGCCTGTGATCTCTGCAATCCCCTGAAAACCAATCAGGCGTAGAATTGTGGCACAACTCTATTATATGCGACTTAATATTTATTTTTTCGGGCTCCTTCTTGAAAACGTTTTCAAAAACCAAAATATGTTTTGTGCTAGCTTCCATTAGTGAATCAGAACGAGCAAAAAGGTTTCCAAAATCAGTATGTGATTGGTAGTTTTTATAAAAAATAAACATTTCGTCCATATTTAATGTCGGAATAGCGTCCTTTTTTAATTTTTTTTCACCTATGTAGGTACTTGAGAAGTGGTCCTGACAAATAAATAATTTTTTTTTCATAATTTTCCAAAGCTATTTGCATTTTTCACGCCAGATTTGGCCAAAAACTAAATCGGCATCAGGAAATCGGAAAAATTTCATATGCGGAAATTTTCGCTTTGATTTTTGGCATTTCTGCACGCAGCATTTTGCTCCGCTTTTTTTCCCGTCATTTCAGCTCAACGGCTCAGAGTGAATTAAAAATGCGGTCAAATATCTGAGCATGTTCTCTACCTCTATAGCCGAGGCGCTCATTCGTCGCCATGGCTAACAACAAAATCGCTGGGCCACACGATGTCGCCATGGCAACACAGATGTTGCAGGGACGAAGACCATATCCGAAGGCAGAAATGAAATTGAAGCAACGGCTCTTATTTCACACAAACGATAAAAAAAATCTGGTCTGCACCTGGATTCGAACTCACGACCTTACTTCCATGAGATAAGAGTCTATCCCTCAACGCCATTGAAACCTTCGGCGTTAGTCGAAAAAATGTGAACCTCATTTGGCTTGATGCTCCGGCGTTGTCGTAAAAATGTGAACTTCATTTGCTTTGATGTTGAGCAATGTTAAAATCGAAACTAAGTTGACCTTGGCAGCTGTGAAAGGCTTGTTCTATTTTTAGATTTTTTCGTCTGTACCCCGCGCGCCCCTGCCAACAAGCTTCAAAACAAGAATCAAAAATTTTATGAGGAAACTTAATAAAAAGTTTACTAATTAAGAAAGGGGCGAAATGGGGTTTTTCACCCTTCATAGTACATTGGCAATACACAGCCGTTGTGCGTCCCCATACCTCTACGGTGCACTAATATGGTGGCCATCACTCGGGAAGCAATCTATCTTGAACAATCTCATAAGTACAGAGAAGTGCGGAGATATGTATCAGTGGCGCTTTTCGAACCACACCAACGGAAGCGCCTAACACTATTTTTTTACCTTCTACCACTAGACCTTAAAACACAGCAGCCTTAAGAGTAAGGGGAAAACGATGCCTGGAATGGGGACAAATCGGGACACTCAATTATACTCGAAGACAAAACGGGTATACCACTAACTTCAGACTACTGTATACAAACGACGTTCGACAAATTATACGACGTTTATATCCCAAGCCGACAAGAATGGGAGAAAACCTCCCCCACAGTAGAGCTAACGCTAACATTAACTCTGATGGATCAAAGCTCGAGAAGAAAAAGTAGGAGGGGCGTGTTCTGCCCAACCTAGACCTAAACTTATCGTTCCGCCTTGCTGACCATTGTAGTGTGTACCAAGCGGAAGTGGTAGCCATCAGGAAGCTGCCACTTACCTTAGCCTCACGATCCAAGAAGGCAACGTATTCTCTCTCGACAGTCAGACCACTCTCAGCCACAAACAATGCGAAATCACTTACTAAATGTCGCTTATCTCTCAACGAGATCGCACGACATTTTAGTATACACCTTATATGGTTGCCTGGACACCGCAGCATAGAAGGTTACGAGTCTGCGGACAAACTGGCCAGAATAGGAACCACCATCGAGCTCCTTTCAGAGAAGAGCACGATAGGAATGCCTATGGCGACATATAAACTTCAAACAAAAGCAGAAACATTTCGTCTCGCTACTCAACCTCTCGGAGATATCCGAACTTGAGATCCCAGCTATAGTTAAATTTATTCTGTCCACACAATGGTTCAGTAACGAGGGCCCCCCTCAGTACTAAAAAGGGTTAACAGGGAACAAATATGGCATCGCAATGGGCCCAAAGTGGCCTAAGTGGGATAGCGACTTGTCGCTCTCAGCCATCGCAACCTAACCTAACCTTGCCTAGTGTGCTTTTTATTTTACCACAACAAAACTGTAGATCCCGTTCAAACTACAAACTACTTAAGACGCCGAAAGCTAGTAAAGGTGACCTGTTGTTGTGTAAAAGTAAATTTGTATCTCTTTCCTCCATAAGTAGTCTTTGGTGACCTTTGTTTTATTCTTTCAGCCAAGTTTAAAACAAATCCCTTTTTTTTCCTCATTTGTGAAGCCTTTGTCGCCAAGCTGGGACGGAATACAGTAAGTGCAATGGGCTGTGCATGCATGTATTCTTTTCCCACATATGTGTGTAAAACGGAAATAAAAAACGTGAAAAGCCTTAATAAAAAGGTACCAACTGCTTGTGTTTCTCATTGCCAGCAAACACGTGAGACGGTACTTAAGTGCCACAGGAAATGTGACAAATGAGCTTATACATTCGTACAGGGAATGGCATTGGGAGCATTGGGCTAATGCGCTTAAAAATGATTGATTTTCTTTTTCACTTACTTGGCGCTAAAGATCGAGGCCAAAGCCAAGAAGCAAGCATCCGCCTCACGGGGAGTCGAGGTGTAACAACGATCGATGACCCATTCAAGCAATTGGCCCATATCGGGATTGGATTCCAGTAACAGTACCACCGTATCGCGGGCAAGCTGATATATCTGTCAGGGCGAAAGGTAATTTAATACATGTTCATAAAAATTAAGTTAACTAGCGGACTTACCTTTTCATCCTTTGAGGTAAGCAGCATATCCAGCCACTTGTAGATGATGCCCTCGTCTTGCAAATGCGGCGGAGAGAAAATGTGACCGCAGCACAACAAAGCAGACATGGCCTGTGTTAAAGTATAGAAAAATCTTGCATAAAACTTGCTGCCTACGAGGATGCTAATGTTTGGGGCTTGCCTGCAAAGCGCTAAACTGCAACTTTTCCTCCTCCAGAGTTTGGCCAATTTGTGAGCTAATGCTTAGTGGCTTAGAGAAGCTGCCACACCATGTGGCAAACAAATTGAATAGATTACGCTTTAAGTCTCGCGACAGCAACGTGGCACAGGATTCCACTGAGAGAAATGAGAGCAAAATGAATGCGGACGAAGGGAAAGGGAGATGATTTCAAAATGGGGCTTACGTGAAAAGTTCTTAATCATTTTCCGGATGAAATTGCAAAAATGTGCCTTCACCTCACGTATACTGAGATTATCCTTGTCCGTTTCAGCCATTAGATAGGCCATGGCACCTTCGATGTATTCGACAAATGTGGGATGCAAAGACATGGTATCACGTTCGAGAACACAGGTGCTGTAAATGATGATGGTGAAGAAATCATTATTTGAAATGGTTAATCTTTGATATTCAGTGTTTGAAATTCTTCCTTCTTTCTTCCTTGCTTCTTAGTTCCTATCTAACTTCTTTCATTTTTTTCCTTCCTTTCCTTCCTGCCTTTCTTCTTCTTCTTCTTCCATCCTTCTTTGTTCTGTCCTTCTTCCTTCCTTCATCCTTCTTCTTCTTCTTCCTTCTTTCTTCTTCCTTCTTCCTTCCTTTCTTCTTCTTCTTCTTCTTCCTTCCTTCCTTCTTCTTCCTTCCTTCTTCTCTTCTTCCTTCTTCTTCTTCTTCCTTCCTTCTTCTTCCTTCCTTCCTTCTTCCTTCCTTCCTTCTTCCTTCCTTCTTCTTCTTTCCTTCCTTTCTTCTTCCTTCTTCCTTCCTTCCTTTCCTTCTTCCTTCTTTTCCTTCCTTCCTTCCTTCCTTCTTCCTTCCTTCCTTCCTTCCTTCCTTTCCTTTCCTTCTTCTTCCTTCCTTCTTCCTTCCTTCCTTCCTTCCTTCTTCTTCTTCCTTCTTCCTTCCTTCCTTCCTTCCTTCCTTCCTTCCTTCTTTCCTTCCTTCCTTCTTCCTTCCTTCCTTCCTTCCTTCCTTCCTTCCTTCCTTCCTTCTTCCTTCCTTCCTTCTTCCTTCCTTCTTCCTTCCTTCCTTCTTCTTCCTTCCTTCCTTCCTTCTCCTTCCTTCCTTCCTTCCTTCCTTCCTTCCTTCCTTCCTTCCTTCTTCCTTCCTTCTTCCTTCCTTCTTTCCTTCCTTCCTTCTTTCCTTCTTTCTTCCTTCTTCCTTCTTCCTTCCTTCTTCCTTCCTTCCTTCTTCTTCTTTCCTTCCTTCTTCCTTCCTTCTTCCTTCCTTCCTTCTTCCTTCCTTCTTCCTTCCTTCCTTCTTCCTTCCTTCCTTCCTTCCTTCCTTCCTTCCTTCCTTCCTTCTTCTTCCTTCCTTCCTTCCTTCCTTCCTTCCTTCTTCCTTCCTTCCTTCCTTCCTTCTTTCTTCCTTCTTCCTTCCTTCCTTCCTTTCTTTCTTCTTCTTCCTTCCTTCCTTCCTTCTTCTTCCTTCCTTCCTTCCTTCCTTCCTTCCTTCTTCCTTCCTTCCTTCCTTCCTTCCTTCTTCCTTCCTTCCTTCCTTCTTCCTTCCTTCTTCTTCCTTCCTTCTTCCTTCCTTCCTTCCTTTCTTCCTTCTTCCTTCCTTCTTTCCTTCCTTCCTTTCTTCCTTCCTTCCTTCTTCCTTCCTTTCTTCCTTCCTTCTTCCTTCCTTCTTCCTTCTTCTTCTTTCCTTTTCCTTCCTTCCTTCCTTCCTTCCTTCTTTCTTCCTTCCTTCTTCCTTTCCTTCTACCTTTATTCTTCCTTTCCTTCTTTTTCCCCCTTCTCCCTAAAATTTGTCCCTTCCTTCTTCATTTCATAGCTCCTCTCCTCTCAAGCTTTGTTGACTTACCTCACACCAAATGTTCCATTCTCAGCTATTTTTTCCAGCACCCGCACCACCTGCAAACGCAAAGCATCTCGCCGACGACGTCGTCGCATATTCTCCTGTTTCCGATCCACAGCCTCACGTATGTACACAACCAACTCCTCCATCAAATCCCTGTGTCAAGCATTAGCATTAGTACACATAAAACGAGGCCTTCCACCACTCTACTTACTTGAGCGCATCGTGGTTTATCATGCCCAACGCATTGACAGCCGCATCTCGCACATCGACAACTTCACAGCGCAGCAGGGGAACCACCAGTTTATACAGAGCCTGAGGGGAGGCGCTGCCCATGGCGGATTTGTCACTGCGATCGGCATTTAGGGAATCTGGTGATGAGCTGTAAAATAAATTTATGGCGCTGGATTTTAATGTCAAAGCGGGAAGGCTGTTTCGGCATTTGTGTTGGCCTTGGCAAATGGCCATTACTTTGGGTCCATAAATTTGATTTCAATTCAAGCATTTTAAAGTACTCGTCGAATTTGCCACACTTAATATGTAAATAGGCCGCCTCAGCGGCAGTCCAACAATCTTAACAAACATTATGAATATTAAAAGCGTTATTTTCAATTAAAAATTTTTTTTTTTGGAATGGGCCGGACGCGCATCTACGAGAATTATTTTGGTTTTTTTGCTTCGCTGAACAATTCAAATATACACAACAGCAGCGCTGCAGCAGAGGGACGAATAATAATAAATGATAGCAAACAAACAAAAAAAGAAAAACCAATGCTTGAATTGCTGTGAAGAACGGGAAAGCAAGCATTGTGTGCTGGGGGCTTGACATTGCGTTATATGAAAAATAAATAAACTTGTCTTACAAATTATTTTTCATAAAATTGGAAGCTGCAGCCAAACAACAGTCGAGGAAATTGTTGGCCAAATTATACACACACAGAACCAAGCCAATGAGGGGAGAAGTAAAATTGAAATGTGAGAACTGGATTGTCGAATGCAAAAGAAAACTTTATTTATCATTTATCAAATGCATAGTTTGCTCAATAATTTGGGGTAAAAATACAAGAAAATCAAAATTTCCTAAGAAATACAAGGTTAAAATATCCATGTACTGTTTAGCTTACTTCACAGTAAATCTATAAATATATCAAATTAAAACTCTATGCGTCAATTTAGGGTGACAACACAAAAAGCGACCACAGTTCTATTAAAAATATATCGAATATTGTTTCCTATGCTTTTACTGTTCCGAGATTAATTTTCGGCAACTGGCGTCACTCAGACGCACAAGAAATAGCGTCGTTTTAAGGCGCCAATGCGCACAATCAGAAGTTGCAACAAGTGCATTTGCTGCGAAACGTGTTACAACAACAACATCCATGCGTATTGGTAAACGGCGCCAGCTGGGCGCACACGCAGATCGCTTGTCGACTTAAGCCTACACAGAAAAAAAAAGATCCATTATGATGTATTTGGGATACATAGTTTTTCATATCCTTTGGATGATTTTCAGATACATTGGATGAAAATTTAAAATCCATCAAACATTAAATGGATATTATTTACCTTTTTAAGATAGTTCAACTATCCAGTCTAAACGGATACCGAAATTATTTAATGGCTCATTAACAAATATGCTTTTTTCTGTGTAGCTGATAAGTGGGGTTATTTCTGTTGTTGATATTTTTTGTGAACTCTTTCCAACAACAAATGGCTTATGTATATACCGCAGCTTCCTAAGTTTAGAACAAATTGTAAATGCTAATTGGTTAATTTTTTTGTTCGAATCGTAGTAAATTTTAATAATTGCAACGCCACAAATGTTTAGTAGTAGACTTACAAACGAACAGCGCTTGCAAATCATTGAATTTTATTATCAAAAATCGTGCTCTGTATTTATCAAAAAATTATCTTCAGCGACGAAGCTCATTCTTGGCTCAACGTGTACATCAACAAACAGAATTGCCGAATTTGGTTCAAAGAGCAGCCCGAGGCAGTTCAAAAGCTACCAATGCACCCTGAAACATGCACTGTTTGATGCGGCTTGTGGGCCGGCGGCCTCATTGGACAGAACCTTTTCAAAAATAATGAAAGTCGCAATGAAACAGTCAACAAAGCATGATTACTGACTTTGTTTTTGCCCAAAACGGTGCCATGGACCAATTTGAGAATCGTTTTGGGTGAGTACGCCACTGAAAACTCTCAGAGATTCAAGAAGGGCGCTCTTCATGACGAAAAGGTCACAGTTTGGTGCGGCGTTATGCCGAAACGGTCTGGGGCCGTTTTTCTTCCAAAATGAAAATGGCCATGCTGTTACCATCAACCAGGAGCGTTATCGCGACATGATGACCAATTTTGTGATGCCAATTATTCGTCGAAAGCGTAAGAGGCAGTTCTGGTTTCAACAAGACGGCGCTCCACCGCACACAAGTCGCATAACAATCGATTTTCTGAAGAAATTGTTTCCGGGCCGTTTGATGTCGAAAAGTGGTGATTTGGACTGGCCACCGCGTTCGCCCGATTTGACGCCGCCTGACTTCTTCTTGTGGGGATATTTGAAGTCAAAGGTTTACGTTAACAAGCCAAGGACCGTAGAAGAGCTCAAGGACAACATTCGTGAAGAAATAGCCGCTATTCCGGCCGAAATGTTGGCGAAATCGATGGAAAATGCTGCAAAAAGGGCACAATACGCCATCAACGGCAGAGGCGGCCATTTGAGAGGTATCATATTCAAAAAATTGATGCAAACAAATCTACTTGGAACAAATTAATATTAAGATTACCAAGCGCAAATTTTTATTTTTTTTGTGATTTTTTTAAAAAAACATGGGTCCGTCCGAATAATGGGCAGCCTGTACCAGGGCTTCTTCCGTAAAGTAATTAGGACTGATTTTTTTTTCGCTGCTACTGTGCCGGAACGTGCGTGCACCTACCGAGACTAAATTCTGTGTGAACTCGATAAATCTGGAACAGAGACGTTTGATATGATCAGCAAAGGCGTACCCAGATGTTAATAGCAAGAAGTGGTGTGTTTCGGTGGCACCAAGTTTTGGAGGGCTGGAAGAGGTCGCCGATGAAGACCGTGCTGGAAGATCTTCGACTTGGACAAACAACGACAATTACTAAGTTTCAGATCGTCGACTAAGTATTCTTTAATTGCTCAGATGTTAAGTTGACTAAAATCTGTGGTTCTTGACATTGTGCCGGACATTTTTTTATGCAAGGTGGCGATGATGGTCCCAAAATTGAACTTGGTGACTTCTTGTGAACACCCTGGAGGCCGGCTTCCAACGCTTTCGCAGCCGCCCTACAGCCCAGATGTGGCCCGGTTTGTTTGTTTCCTCGCCTAAAGGGCCGATGAAAGGCAACATTTTGAGACGACAGAGGGAGATTCCAAAGGAGCATGCATCGCGGCTCTAAGGCTTTCCGGGAATGCCTTCCGTGACGCCTTCAATGCTTGGAAATCGCTTCTGGCAGCGCTGCATCGACGCAGAAGGAGCCTCTTTTAAAAATGTTTTTAAATGAATTGTAACGATTGGCTCAATTAATTTTTTTAAATTGATTCAGTCCTATT
>JAEIFU010001742.1:0-59367 GCA_018904235.1 Lordiphosa stackelbergi | reverse complement strand
CCAAGAGCAACAATCCGAAAGATCAATTCGTCTGATTGGAGATTTGTTTTCTATTTGCAATTGATTGATGTTTCGGCCTGGCGTGCGGCTGCAAAGACGAAGAAAAATTAACCAAAAGTCGCCGCTGGACTCGTCAATGGAATTCCGCAATGGCGATCGTGTGTCAGTTTTAAGACAACACAAAAAAAAAAAAACTACAAAATAATGGGGAAGGGCCATGGCCAGAATCCATTAACAGCAAGTGTGGTACACCCCAGAGTTTCTCATGTCAAGTGGAATTCAATTTATGAATACTTCAATTCACTCATCTCTCTCTCTCGGTCCGGGTAAGAGTTGTGCGTAGAAAAACACACCCACTTTCCAAATGAAAACAAAATCGCAGCACGAAGCGAAGCATGCCAAGAAGACGCAGACGCAGACGCGGACGCGGACGCAGACGATCATGAAAAATCGAAGCTGAATGCGCTGCGCATGCGCAAACAAACGTTAACCCATTGATGATGGATGGGATGCTTTATGTTGGTCAATGAAAAGGGCACGTGTGTGTGTGTGCTGGTGCATAATTTAGGAGCAGCCGAATGAATGCTCGAGTGCATCCCACAATGTCCACTGAAACTGAAACACTTGCCGGGCGCTTCATATGGTGCATGACTTGGGTTTAACGAATAGAAAATTTGGTGAGCTGCAACGGCTTGAGGTTAGTTATTAAATGGACAATAGACTGAGAAATGTAGTTTTGTTTTTATCATTTGGACGTATTTCGCAAAAATAAGAAATATGAGCTTTAGGCAAAGTCTGCTGATGATTCCAGGGAGTTTTACAACAACTCTTCCACTTACTCTTCAGCTCACTTGTTAAGAATCAATTGAAATGCCAAACAAAACATAACATGAGCCCCACCACACAGACTGTAGTATCTATGGAACTTTCATAACTTTGCCGGTTGGCGAGCACAATTTCATTTCGCATTAAATGCCCGCGGGCGAGGCGTCGTCTTGAGAAGGCCAAAATTGAAGAGTGGAATCCCGCCATAACAATGGCAATAATTGTCGATTGGCATCGGAGAATTCTTTTTTTTTTATGGACAGCGGCTAATTGACTTTCAATGTTGTTGTTTTTTTTATTTCATATTTATTTTTGGGTACGTTGAGAAAGTGAAATTGATCATGAGACGCCGTTACAAGTGCGCCGATTCGTGTCTGTGTGGCTAAAGGGATTCTAAGGAGACGCTTTCTAAGCTGGGATGAGTTGCATGAGTTGCAATACAGTTTAAAAGCAAAGCGAAGCTAACAACAATGGCAACGGCAACGGCAACCCAATTCCTCAACAACATTTCCTATGACTCCGACTTGGACTCCCACTGCAACTGCAGTTGTAATAAACAGGCAAGAAAGTTGGTCGGGAACGACTTTAATTTACCCTGTATATGGCAAAGTTTGTAAGCTTAATCATAAAGGCTTCAATTTTGTAGGATAGACAAATTTATTAAGCTAGCTCGAAATTTGAAGGCA
The DNA here is from genome assembly GCA_018904235.1 of Lordiphosa stackelbergi. Classification (NCBI taxonomy): domain Eukaryota; kingdom Metazoa; phylum Arthropoda; class Insecta; order Diptera; family Drosophilidae; genus Lordiphosa; species Lordiphosa stackelbergi. The sequence goes on along the minus strand of JAEIFU010001742.1, from coordinate 57,856 downwards.
CTTTATGGTTCGTTTTGAGGGAAAAGTTGGCTGATTGTCTCATAAAACAGACTCCCAACAATCCAGTCTTACTTAATCTATTGACCTAAGTCGAAATATGTCGGAGGTAAGATTCAAGGTCTTATATGTTTTTTTTTTTAATAGATCACGCTTTTAAGGTTGTAGTCTTATGATATAGGTTCCCAACAATCCCGAATGACCAAATTCATTTACCTAGGGGGTGCCACAGAAACCAGGATTTGCCGACGGGGGGTTAGTACCAATACTCATCGAAAAAATCGTTGAAGTCGCAAAACTCTAGAATTTCATTCTATATTAGAGAATCTAGTGGAAACAATGTTTTGGTTCCTAAAAAAGGGTGAATTTCGCCAAAATCCTTTTTTGGATGTGGGTTATATTTAATGATTAACTAAAATTTTTGATTGTGTTTAGTTTTGATGGGTTTTTAAATAATAAGTCGAATTTTAGAGGGGTCGATTCTCCAAAATGAAGCAAATTAATTGTTGCCGCCAAAGTAATGTTGTCAGAGTGAGAAGGGAGTAGAGCTCTTCAAAACTTTCAAAGCATAGAGGTGAAACACTTACCATAGAAGTCTGGGCACCTAAGATTGGAGTAGTCGGTTTTGGAAGATATTGTTGAGAAGTGAGTTTTCTGTGGCCCAGGTCCCCCTAAGTTGATTCAAGGTTGCATATACACTCAGAAAAAAACCAAGAACTTTGTAGGTTTATTCAAGTGACAGACGTTGTCAATAGTACTGGTAAGTACGCAATCAGATTAGTGGATTTAGTACAAAAATTTTGTTTCAAGTTGGATTTTCTCAATCCCGAAATACTTGATTAAACACTGTTTCCGGATATATTTAGTATACTTCGATCTATTTTAAATCCCAATTTACTCTTAAAATAAGCGCAAAATATTCCTAACTAAAGTATACAAAATTCTAAAATCAATCTCAATAAATTCTTCAAACAAAACAAATTTTCATAAAATTAGTACAAAATGTTCTTGGTTTAAGTTCAATAATTCTGAAGCCATTCCCAAATTGTTCTTGAAAATAAATCAAATAAGGCTGGAAAATTCAAAGGAAATGAATTAACCAAAGACCGAGAGGGATATAATGTACGTCAGAAATATACACTCAAAAAAAAAGCAAGCCGATTCGGTCTTAAGAAAAGTTCTTGATCTTGTTTCGGTCGAGAATTCGGTAAGAACGATTCGCTCTTGAAAATTCAAACTTTGAGTCGAATCGTTCATAAATTTGAAATTGACCGTGAAAAATTCAAAAATAGAAATAAAATTCTTGATTCAAGGAAGAAAAGTTTTAATTTAAGACCATTTAGTTTTTGATGTAAAAACGAGCTCTTACTCTAAGTACAAATCGCTCCTAGCTAACACAAATAAGTCTTGATCATGCTTATTTTTGGCTCTAAAAGTTCTTAAAAAAGTCCCGAATCTTGCTTAACATATCCAAAACGTTCTTGAAATCAAGAATTTAGGGATTTTTAAAAACGCACTTGAATCAAGAAATTTCGTACTTAAATCAAGAATTTTAGGGCTTATTGAAGTTTTGAAACTGAAAGTTCTTGAGTTCTTCTTTTACTTAAATCAAGAATTTTAGGGCTTATTGAAGTTTTGAAACTGAAAGTTTTTGATTTAAGTACGACAATTCTTGATTTTTCTCTCACTTTACCCTCATTCCATTCCAAAGGTTAGAACTAGGTGGAAGTATTAGGAATTTTTTGAAGCTAGCATTGTTAGGGCTAATTTCACAGAGCAAAATGTATACTTATCTGACACATAGTAGCTATCTGTAAGTATCTATCGGCCCTATTGGTAAATTTTGAGCTCAATCTAAGACATTTTGTACCTGAAGTAAGAACGCATTACTCTTAAAAATTTCGCTTAGACCTTGATTCACGAACTTTTGTTCTCGTTTTAATAACATTAACAGTCGTTTTTCGATTCTAGATTATTTCGTACTTATTTCAAGTACACCCAACAAAAAACCAGGGCTGCAAACCTCATAAAAATCGACAGGGGCTCACTTCGGGGTTCGAACCCGCGAAACGTTTTGGGTTCGGGTTCACGGTGCGGGTTCAGAAAGCCGCTGAACCTAGGTTCGGGTTCGAACCGGGGTTCAGGAATAATTATGTTTAGAATACATATAGGTAAACTGAAATAAACAAAAGTGGGGCTTGATAATATACTATTCGAGCTTGGATCATTGAACGTTTTAGCAGGCTCCAGGTCAGTGTCATGGAGCAATGAGTATTATAGATAAAATTTAAGCTGCTCAATTTTAAGCAGTGTTAAGCGATAGTCTACTAGACTAAGTCTACATTGAGATTCTTCCATAGGAAGATTCCGCAGTGGTTAGAGCGAGCCGGACATATTCCCAAATGCACTCTGAGAGCGTAAGTGAGAGCAAACAGCTGACTAATTTCTAACAGAAACGGAGTCGACTGCGCAGCCGTTCAGTCTATATATTCTAAATTTACGTTTGTTTATAACTTTTACAACAAGACACACACACACACACACAAAGGAGGATGGTCGACTGTAACAGTTCAGTTAAAGCCTCGCGGTTTTTATCATCAGCCGGCTTTGTCTCATGCTACCTTTTAATGTTGGATTTCCAAAGGCGTCACAAGTACAAAACAAATTAACTGAAGACGTTGTGTAGATATGTGCCCCATTTCAGCTTTTCTGTATTAGTGGGGCATAGTGCATAAGTTATTCATTAGTGTGTCTTCCAGCAATCTTTCATTATTACTGACTCTAGAAAATCTGCGTGGACTGATCTTGTGTTGCAGAAACAGCTAGTTAGCAATGATAGTTAGTTTTTCCAATCCTTAAAAAAAAACCCCCCAAGATAAACGGTGAAATTGTTTTATTTACCATTCTAAAGCTTTTACTTATTAGTTCCTTGAATATTAAAAATAAAGAAAATGTTTCGTTTGAAAATGTAATAGAACATCTATTTGAACCGAATCTATTCAACTATTTTTTGCTCCGATTCAGGTTCGTGTTCGGGAAGAAAAGTGGTCTGCCCGGTTCAGGTGCAAAAAACATACTTGAAATTTGGTACAAAAACGTTTAAGCCCTTGTCGATCAGAACTCACACCGTTTTTTGGTAGGTTTATCTTTCGCTCTAAATTTTCAAGAATTGCGTTCTTAAAGTCGAGTTAAATTCGTTCTTAATTGGGTGTTTAAAGAAAAAGAGGGAGAATAACCCAGCGGGTAAATTGCCATTACTAATGGATTACTCCAACATTACTTTGCCATATTGGAATAATCCATACAATCTGCTTTACTTTGCCCATATGCAGCGTGCATAAGTAGTAATAAAACAAGCGGAATTGCGTTCGATTTACTTTTCAAAAAGCATTGGAATTGAGAACATGTCTGTATATTGTAATTTGCATACATAAATATTAACATATTAAATGATTCTGTTAATTCCATAGACGAGTCTTCAGCGAGAAGCTTTGCACATTTTGTGATCTTGTTGGTAAGCCGAATCCGATAATTTACTTCAAAAAGCCGCCTTTCAATTGGGTTATTAAGGCTTTAGAAATTCAGCCAGCTTAGAAGACTAAAAAACCCGGACTATAATAGGCTCAAGAATTTTGTAATTTGAATTTCTTGCTCCATTTACTTTCGAAAAAAAGTTTTGCGCTAAATATATAATTAAAATGAACTAAAGATGTCAATCTATTGTGATTTCGACTCAAGAATGGAGCAAAGAATCTAGGTTTTAAGAATGTTTAGCTTTTAATTCAAGAATCATTCTTGTTGATTTGAAGCTCCTGGATCAAAAAATGCGGAAGAAATTCAAGAATTTTCATTCTTACCGCACTTCTAACATTGAACAGTCTTGATCAGAGACTAAAACCGAAAGGAATAACGGTTTAGGTTACGGTTACTGTTTTGGGCGATAGTTTTTTTTCCGGTTTTTGTTATATAACGGTTGTGGGATATCGGTTACGGTTAGTAACCTAATTCTGTGTCGGGTTTTGGTTACGGTTACGGTTATTAGTATAAAATATAGCTTTAACAAATCATGCCGACAAAAGAGGGAATTTTTTTAACAATTCTACTCCTGAAAACAAACGCTCAACACTTATTTATGTGGGTGGTACTGCTTTCCCACCGTTCCAATATGTCTACCCTGCCAAGCCATATTTTTTGTTTTAAAAACATATTTTCAATGAAGATGTCAGATTGTTGTTAATTAGAACTGTTGAACTTGATTTTGGACTGTTTACATTTTGGGATCGGCTAAAATAGCCAGCATCCAGTGTTATATCACATATGTATAAGGAAAGATGAGGAGGGTAAAGATTTTGGTTAGCTGCACTCACTCTTTCTCGTTCACTCTCTTTTTGTGCATGTAAGTCAGAGCCGGCCATGCATAACTGAGTGTCAGAGAGAGAAGGGCATATTTTTCTGTCCTCTCAATTTGGCTTGACCTGATCTAGACCAGAGCTGGCCAGCCATAGCTACCAGGGACCTAAGTCACTCATGTTTTTATGTAAACGCGAGTCGAACTTATGGTTGTGTGAATAGGTGAACACTGAATTGCATGTAAAACGTCTGTAGTCTGGAGAGAGCTCTCTTGCTCCCTAACAGAAGCACTCTTTTCTGTCCTCTACTTAGCCCGGCCCTGATTTAGGTTTATCGAAATTTTTAATTCTGTTTCGCTATTGATAACCGGTAATGGGAATAAAGGTTATAGGGTTACGGTTATAAGAAAAAGTGGTATTAAGATTGGCAATATTGTAACAGTTACTTTACAGAGTCCGCCTGTTGCCTACATTCCTATCAACTGATGTTACCTTTTTGTGTGTAGTTCTTTTACAGGGTATACAAAGTGTCTTCTCATAGCCTAATGGCTTTGCCATTGCTACTGTTTGTTGTTGTTGTTGTTCGTTTTTATATTTTTTTTTTTGTTTTTGTCTTGTGTTTTCACTTTGGCGGTGGCATTGCCACCTTCGGTTAACGCTAACCCGGCATGTGATGGACAAGATGCAACTTACCTGCCAGCCAGCCAGCCAGCCGGCAGAAAGGTTATTGCAGCGTCGACGATGCGGCAGAGATGACAAACGACAACCACTCGATGATGAAGTGTCAATGCAATGAAAACTAAACCAATAAATTGTGAGAGCGACCCAAATAGTTGGCTAGAAACTGGCAACGTGCAAAGAGGATTTGCCGGGTGATGATGATCGTGATGATGGAAGATGATGATGATGATGATGATGATGTAGACAGGGCTACTTGGGGAGTGGGAAGCATATGTGTAAGTGTAAGCATGCAAATGAAGACTTGACCAAGCGAGCACATAAAACTTAACTTCAGGACTGAAAATGTCACAAAATGTTTACGTAAATCATTAAACTGGACTTTTGTCTTTTTTGTTTCTCGATTCTCGATGATTAGCTGAAGAGATATATAGTCTCCCGGCATTATGCCAATCAAATCCCAAACAAAAAATAAATATTATTTTTCAGTCAGTTTTCTGTTAGCTACAGTTCTTGATTTTGCCAAAACACCGAACAATTAACCACAAGAAATACCACTGCCATGCCTAAAACAATGACATATTTTTATCATACTTAAATAGGGACAAAACGTGATTTTCATCATTCTATGAGTGTCGACAAGGAGTGCGGAAAATCTCTTAGCGTACAAGCAAATTGCTGAAAAAAATGGGAACAAGCTAAAGTGTTGTTTTGCAATTTTCTTAAAAACCCATCAAATGGCAACAACAAAAAAAAATTTAATAATGCCAGAGCAGGCGAATTGTTGAACAAAGCTTAATATTTACACCGTTCAGCTTAAAAAATCATTAAAAATTACATTAAACGCAAGTTCGATACGGAACAGAGGCTTGACCCATAGCGCTGAATATCTAAGAAGATTAAAACTAAAAAAAAACCAACCACTTAATACTCAAAAAGATTCTCGTCAAGTTTTTGCTCGAAGCTATGTGACGACATGTTCCATATTACCAGATGGTACGCCACACCACAACACCCTTGCTCCACGGCTATGGAGACGGGACAGAAAGTGTTCTTCTTATCGAATATCATGGAAATAATAGGGAAACCTCATTTCCATACAAGTTGAAGAGTTTCTTAACTGAAAACTCCCACGAAATGCCATTCCTTCTTTCGAGTCATACCATTTCGAGGACAAACTTGACGAGGATCTTTACGTTGGGTATAAAGTAGTTTTTTTTTAAATTTTAATCTTCCTAGATGCTCAGCTTTACGTACAACTCTCCGTACCGTATCGACACTTACATTTAATTGTAATTTTAAATGCATTTTCGAGTCTCAACAGTGTAAATTTAAGGCTTTTTGAATTAATTCCTTGCTCTGCAGTAGGTTAAAATGTTTTTGGTGCGGCCTTTCATTTTATTCCCATAATTTGATTTGGTTTTTAAGAAAGTTGCATACAACACTTTAACTAATTCCACTTTATTTTCAGTCCTTATTCTCTCTCCCACAGAGACAAACCGGTACACGGACGAACCGAACCGCTTTTTCGCTCGGTAAACCGAACCGGTGTGTTTCAAAATGCGAACCGAACCAAAAAAATAATGCAAATGGTTCGGTTCGGTTCACTTCAGCTAGGTTCGAGTTACGGCGAATAGTGAGCAAAAATGGTAAAAGCAAGTGGATGTAAGTAAGCTAAGAACATCAGAAAATTTTACAAACTAAATTACAATAAGCTAAGCCCTGATTAATAATCCATTGGGGGTCAACTTAATTAATAATCAAACGTTAACTTTGTATAATTAATTAAAATTTTGCGTATGGGGAAATTCTAGGAATAAGCCTATCATAAAAGTATCAATGTCGCTAACTACCGCAATGTAAACGTGACGGATATTCTTTCATCATTATCAACTTACGTGAAGATTATGCTATATTGGAAGATTTATCAGAAATTCAGCTTAATTGCTCGCATAGTTTTTATGGTTTTTCCACCCACACAAGTTGATATATTGTAACCATCAGAGCAATATTTTAAGATATGCTAGAGATACATTATTATATAGTTTTAACTTAAATTCCAATACATTGAAGCAAATTTAAGTCTTTAAGATCGTTTGAAAACCGCGTAAACTAGCATGATGAAACTAACGAATGGAATGTCAAATTTGAGTTTATTAGAAATGTAATGTTTATTAGCGTACATTAGGTGTATTACCCATTTCGGAAGTGGCTTTCCGCATGAACTAAGGATTTTGAATTAGAATTGATTAAGTTTATATGAAGAGATTACTTGACCAGGTCAAATTTTAATTATCGGGTGTGGCCCAGTGGAAACCTCTAGAGATTTTCGTTGAACGATTTGATTTGATAGAACTAACTAGAGGTCTTTATATGAGAAATGATAAGTATTAAACTCCCAGCGGCGGGCATAGGTAGGACTTCACATATAAGGAAGGCGTTTATTTTGATCCGCTTGGCTTTCTAGGATTCAAACCGTCGCTAAACAATACAAGTCACCAAGTACGATTCAAAAACCAAAAGAGAAAAATACAAAATATATCCTTTAGTTAATTAAATGAATAAAGAGCGAACCGAACCGAAAACCCGGTTCAGTAATGCCATATGAAGTTTTGTTGCACTACGACATAAGCCAAGCGTGAAGGCTATACGCACGGAAAACAACAACGAAATCATTCGCAGCCGAGAATAAAACCTTAGCTTCGAGAAAAGGAGTAAAGCAACGATGCTCAATGTGAGCGAGGCCAAAAATTGAGAGTATATTATTGTGCGAAAATAAAGCTCAGTGAATTCGCTTCGACCTAATTGCTTCGAACTCTGGCGAGCGAATGACGGCTATCTGCTCTCTTGGTCTCGACTTCGGCATGCGTTCGGGTTGTGTAGGTGTGAATAGCGAAATGTTTTCGTCCCCTGGGGGAACAGAGGCCATCGCTGGCGTAAAGAGACCACATGACCAAGGAGAGAAAACTTTTCAACGAACCAGAGAGCTTTAAAGCTACTTCGGCCGCAGTCGAGCAAACAAAATCAACGAATAAGTGAAGCCTTGAAAGCTTTTCGACCGTTTTCTGTATTTGTGTCAACTTCTCTGCCCACATTGCCGACCACTGCCTTAGACTGTAATTTGACGAAATCTTATCTTTATGTTGATCTATTTTTATGAAATTTCAAAGGAGTTTAGCTCAATTCTTAATTGCTTAGTGTAATAAAGAATAGCGTTGGGCATCGGGTCACCAAATTTGATCAATTGGCATGTCCGCGTGCGCCTCCTTCCCCTCATCTCCCCTATCCATTTACCAGTGCCCCTTCTCCTATCTCTGTGTGTGTGTGTGTGTGTGTAAATTGAAGCGCAATTCAAGTCGGCGGCCGGTGAAAGTAACAAGATACTTTTAATAAGACATCTCTCAGTTGAGTGCGTTGTCGTTGGCAGCATTTAAGATCTTAAAGAAGCGTGTACGTTTGGTGGGAAAAAGCCCTTCTCCGTTTCCCTTATCGATCTCTACCTGATCCCACTACCGCTGCATTGAACTTCAAGCGAGTTGCTGCAACAAATGTAACACGAGATGATGATGATGATCATGCAAAACTAGCGTATAATTGACCAAGTGACAGACTTTGTGGCGCGACAACGCATTCAAAGCGCCGTGTGTGTTACTTAATGTGCACCGATAGACGACGACGGGGCCACGTCTATGTCCACTTTCAGGCGGAACCAACAACGACCAACACATTCAGAGCTGGCGAGCCGCAACGAAATTACTCCAATTTCGAAACGAGTCTTTTTGGTCATATTTAGCAAACAGGAATCCAATACGATCCGAACTAAACCAAACCGATCCAAGGCACGGCGCCCCCTAAAAACGGCAAAGTGGAATTGAAATGGCGATGAAATCGACGCCGTTTTGCACAGTGGGATGGGATGCTGTTTGAAGGAAATGATTTGTCAAGTAACAACAATTACAAAAAAATAAATGGAAATAAATCAGCTAGAGCCGGGTGCTTTGCAAAAACAATTAAATTTGTAAATATCGGAAATGAAATTTCCAAAAAAACTAACTACTTATCCTATCCTAAATGATATATGGAACCAATTGCTTTTATACCCAGAAATTTTACAACTTTGGAAAAATACCAAAAACACGATAAACTTCTAAAACAAATTCTTACAAAAAAAAAATAATGTAATGAAAATGTTTGGGATGTTTTAGCTGGCTCGAGGTCAATGTTTTTTACGTGAGTTAGTTATCATCTACACGTCTTCCCTGAAGACGAATTCCAAAGGGGTTTGAAATATATAGGAAAATTAAAAACTTGTGTTTGTTTGTTTGTTTTTAATAAGCACGTAAAAAACATTGACCTGGAGCCAGCTAAAAAAATCCCAAATAAAAAACATAGCACTATCCATAACAACATGTAATAAAATAAAAATGTAAAAAATACGGATAAATTTAAAAATTAAACACAAGTGAATTAGAAGAGCTTTCACCCCCCTACACATACATTGGTCCTTCAAGCCGGATTTTCTGAATATTATCCCTTGCCCTTTTGAGAAGCTTGGCTTGGCCCCGTTGGAGGAGCTGTATAGCCAATTTTACATTACATTTACATGACATCCCTTGCCCTAGGGAAACGTCATCGACTCACTACAATTTGTGTTTGACAACATCAAACTAAATTTCAGATTGGTTCCTATTTCGTTTCGAAAAACAACTCTGAACGTCGTTTCGGAAGCGAAAACCGAAATAAGTTTCTTAACTTAACTTAAATTCGTTACAGGACACGAAATTCAGCTCCAAATCGAGCCCTAATGTGTAGCCTCAAATAAGAGTTTTCCTTTAGTTTTCCACTTCAACCAACCTTTAACCACTGTGCTGCCATAGCAGGTTATCAATTGCTCGTTGTCGCTGGCTGGCTGACTGGCTGGCTGCTCATCCTGTACTGCAACGAGAGCAAGTGCAGCAGCCGTCGCGTCTTCTTTCCTTGTTGTTGTTGTTGTTGCTTTTTGCTGGCCATGCCAAATGCGGCACTTGGTAAAAATATTTTATGGAAAAGTGGAACAGCCGATTAAACATTACGGCGACTGCATGAATAAAGACACAGCCGCCACCAGAGAGTGCCTCTTCCCGGCAAACCCACCTCCGCCGGCAGTATCATGCTGTGCTCCAGTAGCAATCAAAAGGGCGCCCACGCCCAACTCAATTTGAACTTGATTACACGCATTTGGAGCATGGACAATGGGCGTCCAAGGTGGCAGCGTCGGCGGCGGCGGCAGCGGCTAATGGGTTGGGATGCAACTGGCTTTTTTGGGGAAGGGGGAAGGGGAATAGAAAGTGCAAACAGTTAGAGGACTTGTCCAAGCAAAATTGTCGTCTGCCTGGAACCCATTGCAACTGAAAGTTGTTGCCCAGTATAAACAAACAGACGTCTTGGGGAAACCAACTGACGACAACGACAACGAAGACGAAGACGACGCATGCCACAAATCCAATGGCAGCGACAGCGGCTGCAACTGCAGACATGGGCGTCGCACCGTGGCTCAAGTGGCTTAAAGAAATTTGAGTAAGATTTTGATTGCGATTTTAAAAAACACAGTTTTTTTAAAATTGTTTTTTTAACAAGGAAAACTAAGTTTCAAAAATGCAAAATCAAAATATAAAATATTCACAAAAAACAACAATCAACAAAGATTTTGTGTGTACAGTATTGTTTCAAGGGCCTCTCGGTTTTCTCATCAGCAGACTTTTTTGGCTTCACACTTCAATACGGTTGGCAATTTACTTTTATGTCAAATGTCACGGAATAAACATTTGGGTATAACAAGGAACGCCTCAATGAGCGTTTATTCATGTAGACTCCAATGCTGGCTTATGGCATTATGGCTTATGAAGGTGTTCCAAATGCACGAAACACAGATTTCATTGTAGAAATTTTGATGTAACTTAAGGTTAAGATGGGTAAATTTAAGTTTAAGCTTTGTGGCCTCGTCGCGCCCATTAAAACTTGAATTAATTTTTTTTTTTTTAATTTTATACTAGTAAAGGGTGATTTTTTAGCTATGATCTTTTTAAACAGCTCACGCACATTTCGTGTTTTGTTTCACTGTCAAACATCTTCAGTTTGGTCTATAATTTAACCATGAATCGTCTTACAAACGAACAACGCTTGCAAATTATTGAATTTTAATAACCGCGCGCTTCGCTACTTACTAAATTAATTTAATGTTTAATTTGTCTATCAGAAAATGTTCCGTTTTGCAGAATGACACAAAATGAAATGAAATAGGCTTTCAAACACACATTTTTGGCCCAAAATCTAAGATTTTTTTTACTAAATTTTTAATATTTGAGAAATCTATTTAGAGAAAAGAAAAAACCATGCCACATACTCTACTCATTATAAAAAAACCCAGCATGCAATTTGGTGCACACCTTGCGGAGATAACCCCTTACATACACATTTTTTTTCTACAAAAAAATTTCCTAAAATTCCCTAAATTTCCATTTTTGCGTTAAAAGAAAACCCTCTGAACTTATATGGGTTTAAGCGATCTTTTTTGATTTCGGTCACAATTTCGAATTTTTTAAATTGAGCGGTTCAGTTCTACTTTCGTGGGTCTCGGAAATTCCAAAAGCGATACTTTTTCTTCTGTTACAATATATTTTAGAGATGGTAACGGTTTTGCCATCTGCACTAGAGATGGGTGTGGAAAAGAAAATTTGATTCCGTCCCAAACCCGCACCCAAAATGTTTAATTTAATCCCGTCCGAACCCGATAGCGCAGTTTTTTTTCTGGTCCCGCAGAAACATTGTCCCGCACCCATCTCTAATCTGCGCCATCTGGCTTTTTGCATGCTGGGTACTTTACATAGTGCTTGCGTTAAGATAAAATGTGCTTGCGTTCCCACACCAGGTAGCGGGGGTCTCCTGGGATGCCTGGCATGCGCGAAGCTCTTTACAAAGGGTCCTCTAATTTAAAAACGCTGTACAATTTACTTATGTATGAGTATTAGAGTGCGTCTGTTAGTCGGCATTTACACGATGAAGCAAAACTTCATGAAGTTCTTATAGTAGGCTTAAAAATTAAGGGAATTCTACTAGATTTGTTGAACAAATTGTATAGAATCTCACTTTTATGTCTCGTCTACTAAGAAAAATTCATGAAATTCATTCGTGTTAAGCTAAGTTCACACAGTCAAATTAATTTGTCAAATATGGCGAAAATTTGACAAAATAAGATTGAATTGTGTGTGAACGCCATATTTATTTACGGTTAAACTAGTTTGACGACGAGTTTGACAAATCAAGTTTTCGATAAGTTTGTGTGCTGTCTGAACGCTATGTGAACACTGTTTGTCAAACTGTTATCGCATTTGCCGAGTTTGATCTTGAATGTCAAATGTAAGAACAAACTTTGGCAAACTTATGATGATTGTTCGAGTATTTTAATTGCTAGGACTTTTGTAAATCAGTTTGGATGTCTAATTTAAATAAGAATTAGCATAATGGTGTAAGATAAAGTAAAATAATACAGTTTTGTTATTAAATTGTGAGCGCTGCATGGGTATAACTTCATTTTGGAATGCGTCCGATACGAATTATTCAAATAAAATAATGGGAGCAAATGATAAGGTAAATAATGTCATGTGTTCAAAGGGAAGTTTGTGGGAGCGGAGTTGCGGGAAAGTGGACAAATCTCCGAACCTAATGACAAAAAAATGCGGCCAGAGCAAAGGGAAAATCCGGACAAGGAGAAGGCGACGTCTTGGAGATATTTCGGTGTGATGAATTTTTTTGGCGTCGTAGAAGGATTTTAGCTAAAATGAGCGTTATATTATCCAAGTCAGTTTTTGTATAAATGTTAAGCAGTTGGACAATTCCATTAGCCAGACATAAATGTATCGCACCGAGTCGATAATTAAACGGCGGCTATCGACATTCCACATTGGTTTCGTGAAACACAAATTTACCGCTCACCAAATTTGCGAGTGTGAACACTTAGCCAAATTCATTCGAAACTTTCGAAATTCCGACAAATTTCGATTAAAATTTTTTGACGTGTGTGTGAACACCAAGACGAATTCGAACACAAATCAGTCAAACTCGGCCATGACGTTTGGTAAATTAATTTGACTGTGGCTGAACTTAGCTACTTATACTTTCATTTCTTGATGCTCGGTACTTGTTAGATCTCCATACTTAGTACTCGATACTTAGTACTAGATACTCGATACTCATTGATTAATACTCAATGCTCGATACTTAGTATTCGATTCTCAGTACTCAGTACAAACTATTAAGTACTGTATTCACACCCACACAACCCAGCTGCTGCAACGGCAAATGGGAAAAGTGGCTGACTTTTCAAAGACAAAGGCGTATCCAACATTTTTTGTTGAAGTTTCTCAGTCTAAAAATACATAAATTTTCATACAGAAGAGTCTTTACTGAACCAAATTTGTTGTTAAGATATCCAGCGATTATGCACCGATGACTTTGAGATATTTATCAAGGCTCAAAAATAAACATTTTTTGGTGGAGCTCCAGTTCGCGTGTTCAAGCCAAAATGTACCATATGTAAATATTCAAAAATTGTGGACTAAAAATTTAGGTTAGAACCTTTGGTTCGGCTTTAGTTTTTCCCAATTTAAATAGAATACCGCATAATTTGATTAATTTACAAAATAATACTCGCAATCTAACGCTGCCGTTGTTACTTTTGAGTACAAAAAAGGCTAAAATAAATGGGATTTTTATTTTAGGCTTACTTATCTGGGGTGCCACAGAAATTATTATTCATTTTTCGATAAACGCTTATATTTTATATCAACTGCTCGAATTTATTGGGGAGGGCCCCCCAAAAAGCCCGCTACCAATAGATCGATGGCGAAAATAAGCGAATTGAAACCGACTACACAAAGCCAAGTAGATTTGAGTAGTTGATTACAAATCGATCAAATTAACCATCAGATCTAGTAGGCGGTGCTTTGGCTGCTGGCCACTTCACATATAAATCGTCTTTTGATATAAAAATATAAGCGGTTATACAAAAATCGCTAGTGATCTCTTTATAATGGGACTACTTGCCAAAAACAAAAGTGGTTTTCATGGACCACAATTCAAAGGCTGATTTCAGATTATTTTAGAATGTTGTGCATTTAAGTCTCTTACAAATGTTTTTGATTTTGCACAAAAATAATTTATTTTATTACTTATATTGTATTGTTTCCCACATAAAACGTAATCTTTTTACCCAATTTTAATTTTTTGGTGTCGGTGGACCTCTCGGGGGAAATGCCCATATTTGGAAAAGCCTGTTCAAGGGATTCAAAGACCTTTACTAATATTCAGGTCTGTTCTCAATTTCACTTCGGTTTTCGTATAAACGTTTGAATTGGCCATTTTACTCTATCAAATTTAAATTGAACGTGTAAAGGAAACCTGTGGTTACTAGATCAGGGCTTAATTTTTCTACGAATTAAATCCACTTGGCGCTGAGCTGTCGGTTTCAACTGCTTGAGCAATTCCACTTACAATGAAAGCGGATCTAGTAACCGTAGATATAAGTGACACTTTTCATACAATCTTATTAACATAGAGTTGAAAGTACAAATGTTTATACGAAAACCGAAGCGGAATTGAGAACAGGCCTGATTATATCACTTTAGTAAGCTTCAAATCGCTGAGATACATATCGTTCTAGAACTTACTAGAAGTATTACGAATGTTGAGCAAAAGTATGACCCTATAAGAACCTATAAAGCATATAAGCAAGTATATTCTTGATCAGCATCAACAGCGAAGTCCGTATGAACAAAGAGATCTTAAAGATGGTAAGAGATGGAGTTTAAGTATGTGTGGGACATATAATTCTAATACTATACGCCAAATGGTTGTGGCTGCGCAACGTTAACTATTTAGTTTAGAACTCAGATAAGGTTTATTGGAGACTGCGTGCGGCCGGTAAGAATGAGTGTCACAGAAAGACTGAGAGATAACTGTTATGTAACTGTGTGTTACATAAAAAGGCGGGAGTATCGAGCATCGATAGCTGTTAGTGATGTGTGAATTAGTAAGATGAACTGGATCTACGAGTGGAGCTTAAACTGGGACTGGAACCGCCACAGGTCACAGAAATGGTGCCGATACTCACGATACTTCAAGTTTACCAAAAGGGGGTTCGGTGGCGGAGGGGAGGAGCAGCCCTGCTTTTCACAGAGTACAGGGTTGTCCATATTCGACGGACCCATCTGGCAACGCCATAACTTTTGACAGATGTCAGATCGCTTAATGACATACCGCGTTTGAAGCGTCAGTCCAAGCAGATTTTTACCATGGAACAATACACGCCACGCGAGCGCTCTGAAATAGTTGAAATTTACATTCAACAGAACAAGTCAATTGTGAAAACTCAACGTGCTTTTAAAAAATTTAAATTTCATATTGAATGGGACCGTAAATAAGCAAAATTGCCGTATTTACGCCACTGAAAATCCTCAGGAGATTCAAGAAGCGCCTCTTCATGACGAAAAAGTCACAGTTTGGTGCGGCGTTAGTGCGAAAACGGTCATTGGGCCGTTTTTCTTCCAAAATGAAAATGGCCATGCTGTTACCATCAACCAGGAGCGTTATCGCGACATGATGACCAATTTTGTGATGCCAATTATTCGTCGAAAGCGTATGAGGCAGTTCTGGTTTCAACAAGACGGCGCCCCACCGCACACAAGTCGCATAACAATCGATTTTCTGAAGAAATTGTTTCCGGGCCGTTTGATGTCGAAAAGTGGTGATTTGGACTGGCCACCGCGTTCGCCCGATTTGACGCCGCCTGACTTCTTCTTGTGGGGATATTTGAAGTCAAAGGTTTACGTTAACAAGCCAAGGACCGTAGAAGAGCTCAAGGACAACATTCTTGAAGAAATATCCGCTATTCCGGCCGAAATGTTGGCGAAATCGAACCGAATTCTTGGGTTATATGCGAAATAATTGGAGAAATACCCCATCGGAAAATGTGGGGAAGAGGTGGAAAAAAGTTGGAAAAATTTTGGAAAATTTAATTCAAATAAAAAAAAACTCTGAAATTAGGGAAAATGGTAGGAAATTGGGGCGTTTCAAAGCAGTTCTTATGAAAATTTGGTGTGGCGCTACAACGTGAACTATACCTTATACGAATACCTTACTCAACTACGAATACCTTTCCAGATCAATCGTGTGAACATCTTCAAACTATACTACCAAAATAAGGGCAGCAGTTTATGGCAAAAGTCTTTAATAATTATAAATTGCCATGAAATCGAAACCAGCTTATAAACTTGCTGACTCGGTGACAATGTGAAAAACCACAAGAAAATGACATTGCGCTGCTGTCCAATCTGCCTGTAACCCTCTACCCAATGTGTCAACATGTAGAAACTATCCATAGAGTTAATACTTCTCCTCGTTACACTCAAGCATTGAGGGAGGGAAAACCCATTCAAGTGTTGATTCAGTTACAACTTTTTGCCACCTTGTACAAGCACTGTGCCAGCCCAGCCAGCAGCAGCATCATCGTCGCCGTCATGATCGTCGGCAGCCGGCAAGTAGTTTTGTTGGCTTGGGCACTTGGACTTGGCCGACTGCCTCAGTGTCTCACTTCTTGTAGTTGCTGCCGCGCGCCGCGGCTGCTGCCGTTGTCAATGAAGAGAAGAAATTTCGCTGCCAGCGCCTGCGTCTGCGCCGGGTTGCCTCGTGGCTGCCGCCGCCGCGCATGCGAAGTGTTCCGCTACGAGAAAGCAGGTGTATGCACCATTCTGCGCTTACCCACGGCGCGGACTAGACGCGTTTTTGAAACCAACTCCGTCTGCTTTGCGTGTGCGAATCATCCTCAAGTCTTCTGTAAAATCCCAAAAAAATACAAAAGAAACAAAATATTGAAACAAAAAGCAAAGAATAATAACAAAGAGCGAAAAGCATAACAAACAAGCCAGAAAACAATTGGACAGTGCACTTGGTTTTTTTTTTTTTGGTGTGTTTCGAACGCGAACTTCAAACGCAAGTCGTGTCCTTTTTTGCACCCTTTTTTTGTATGTTTTTTTTTTTTTGTTAAATTGCCGAGAAAACGTTGAGTGTTCCATTTAATCGATTGGCGCGTGCAATTAGCGGCATCCATCAAGCGGTCGCATCCCTCCCCCCGCAGCCGTTGGCTAACGGTAACTGCTTTCGAAAGTTGCAACTGAAACGCATCCTGTTTGTCAGCATTGCATCAAAATTGGAATTGCCAACAAAATCGGAATTGGTCCAAAGCGAAGGTAAGTGTGCAGCAGAGCCAAAGTCAAGAGCAATTGAGGCCAACTGGGAAAGTCCTGCGCGTTATTAATAGGGAAAATTTTAGAACAAGTCTGGGGGCAAAAGGGTATATTATGTAGTTTTATTTTCATGCGGTTGAAATTAAGGATGTGCAGGAAGAAAAATCTTAATCTCGTGGCTGTGTGTGGCCCAGCGGTAGGTCGTGGGTTTGCTTCCGCCTCGGAAGCATCTAATAAAAAAAGTTTTTATCTTGCTTTAGCACATCCTTTCACCTTCACCAGCTATTGGCACCAGCTGTGAAGTTAACTAGCCGTAAAAAAGATTCTCAAACTTTGCCGTTCGGATTCGGCGTTAAACTGTAGGTCCCTTTTTCTTGTCCCTTCGGGGCTGTTTAGACAATTTTTAATTTATTTTGCATATCTTAATCCCCGGTTGTGAGAACTTTGTAAAGAGGAACTCTTATCACCTAGAAGCGGTCCTATTTTATTACAGAAGCCAAAATTTTCTAACTATTTAGAGATATTTGCACTATCGTCAGCTTAAGGCAGATATCAAATTGTTCAAAAAACTACCTATAAATAAGATCTTATCTTCTTTATGTTTTCAATTCTTCAAAGAAAAAACTTATGTGCCACTTTGTAAAGCTCTTTAAGAAGTAAATCGTGAACATTCTCTAAAGAGAAAATCTTATTAAATAGAACCAGTTCCAGAGATATTTGTGCTGCTATCCTCAGAGAAACTCTTAAGAGATATACGATAAGTGTAAGGGCAGCCTAAGGCATTTTGCTATCTCAACATTCTAGCTATTTCTTTTAAGAATCAGCTGAAGCATCTTGCAGAAGAATTTAGTGCAAATTTTAGTTCCCGAATTAAATCCTTACTTAGCTACAGAACATCATATGTAAGTGGGACATCAACTAAATAAGGATTCAATTTATTTACATAAATATTAACTGTGGAGTTTCGAGCAATGCCTTATATAGCAGCGGTGCACTAGCAGAAAACTAGAACGAAGAATTTGAGTAAGAACGCTCTTGAAAAAAAATTGTATTCGTTCTTAAATGTTCAAGAATTTCGCTTTTTGAACCGAGCTGAATTCTTTCTCAATTTGTTTTTCATAGGCAAGGGGAGTGAGGGGAAGCAAACTTTGAAAGAATCGCGTTGAATGGAGAATATCGGGATCAAAAATGCACTATAAGAATTTTCACTCTTACCGTACTTTTGAGTACGAATGCTTCTGAATCAAGAGTGAAATTCACTATTTTTTCTCTGAGTGTGGGAACGCCCTTGCTCCCATTGCTCTGAGATTTATTTTTCGGGAACAGGCATAGCCTCGTTTGGAATCACTGGACGCACTCAAAAAAAAAGCAAAACGATTCGGTCTTAAAAAAACGCTCTTGATTTTATCCTGTTTTGGTCTAGAATTTGCTTAGAACGATTCGCTCTTGAAAATTCTTACTTTGATTACAAATCGTTCTTAAATTCGAACTTGACCTTTAAAAGTTCAAAAATAGAAATGAAATTCTTAATTCAAGAAAAAAAGGTTTTAATTTAAGTTCATTTCGTTCTTAAATTCAAAATTGACCGTTAAAAACTCGAAAATAGAAATAAAATTCTTGATTCAAGAAAAATAAGTTTTAATTTAAGATCATATCGTTCTTGATGTAAAAACGAGCTCTTACTTAAAGTACAAATCGCTCTTAGCTAACATAAATAAGTCTAGATCATGCCTATGTTGTGATCTAAAAGTTCTTTCAAAAATCTGGAATCGTGCTTAACATAACCAAAACGTTCTTGAAATCAAGAATTTAGGGATTTTTAAAAACGCTTTTGAATCAAGAAATTCCGTACTCAAATCAAGAATTTTCTGGCTTATTGAATTTTTGAAACTGAAAATTTTTGTCAAGATTTCAATTCAAATCAAGAATTTTCTGGCTTATTGAAGTTTTGAAACCGAAAATTCTTGATTAAAGTACGAAAATTTTTAATTTTTTCTCTGTTTGGGTGTTTTTTTCTGTTTTTATTGTTGAACTGCTCTCAAACTCAATTTTCGCGATCCCCGATGCACTATTCTATTATTCCGATTACTGAACCTGAACCTGAACCTTAGCGAACTGCTTTCGAATTTAAAAAAGGTTGCAGACCTGCTTAAAATAAGCATTAGAAAGTTTCCTTTTTTTCTAAAAATGAGCAGAAAAAGTACTGTACACGAATAGAAAAATTCCTTCAAAATGTACCGAAAACGTGTATTTTCGTTCTTAATAGTAGGGTAAGTCCGTTTTTTCTTATACCGAGAACACGGATCTTATTTAAGGAGCGTATTTTTGGAGAACGCTTTTCTAATTTTAAGAACCTTTATGTTCTGGTTTTTGGAACTGATGACAACCGTTCTGGTAAATCCAGAAAAAAAATATATATATTAACCACAATAAGGAGGAGAGGACGACGAGTGCTTCTACACATTTTGTTACCCTCACTTAAATTATTTTTTTTTAACCTAACCTTAGGGGGAATTCAAACTCGGGACTTTGGGAATATGACGACAGTGCTTTAGCTCACACGGCTATTACTCGCATTCGAGAGGTTGCGCTTAAATCATAGTTAAAGTACAGCAGGCAAAAGCACTTAGAACTAATATGCGTCTTGGCCACGCCATCACCAACAAACCTGTTCAGAAAACGAGTTGCCCTCTACTCAAAACGACAACGAAATATTCTGAAATTATTTGAGGACAAATGATCTTAATGTTCTGAAAATGAAGAAAGTTCAACTTGATCAAAGAACAATTTTTCTTGAAGTAAGAACATTGTACTTAATATCAGAAAAGCTGTTCATGCACTGTTTTTGGTAACGTTTGTGCATATCGAGAGTCTAATGTTCTTAGACTATTTTTGTTTTTGTTTTACCACTGTTTCGTACTTTTATGAGGAAACTTTATATTGATGGGATAAAAAGTTTCGGAATGGGAATGGGATCGTTGTCGAAAGCGGCTTTGACCAAACTTAAATTATGTTTTTGAAAAATACGTTCCTATACTTAAAGCTATCCTCTACAGTCATCCAGCTCGGCTGAAAAAACGATTCAAACTCGTCTTTATTATAGTATTTGTAGAAGAAATACTATGCAGGCTTCAACTTTTTGTTTAGAGAAGAATATTGCCATAAAACGCGAAAATAATTTGATCCAAGTCTAATTTGTTTTAGTTTTTATTGGTCTACTAAATGGATAAGAACTCGTTTTGGGAGCAAAAATGCAATACTTTTTGAAAGCTTCGAACACTAATAAATATTAACGAGAATGCGGGGCACGTATAAACTCAAAGTTTTAGTGATTTTAGCGTTTGCTGCTGATGTCGGATTTTGCTACAAGCCTGCCTTTGGGATTCCCAAGCGGTCATAGCACTTCTGTCATGAGGTACCTTCTGCCAGCTCATTAAAGACAGGCCAAGACTGCTGAAAATTAAATTGGTATTCATGAAATAGCTATACAGTCAACCAGCCTCTTTTGTGGTGTTGTGCGTGTCTTGTTTTAGAAAAATTATGGACAAAATCATAACTTATTGACCTAGAGCCTGCTAAAAACTCCAACTAGTGATAATCATTAAGGTCACTAAAACGAGAATATGTTCAGGTCTGTTTATGTTTCATAATTAAATTGATTGGATATGGAAATCATATCTGATTTCTAAGAAGAATTACCCTACTTGGTAGAATCGTTTTGCCATCAAGATAAATTGAATTGCATTTTGGAACTATTTAACATTGAACTATTGAGATTCCACATGATATGATCGAAATTTAACACCTTCTTAAACCAAAGACTCTAAAACTTACAATGGTTGAGTAACGGCTTTACAAGTAAATATTACGGACATATTTTCAGATAAATTTTGAGTTGTGCTGTGTTCGCGCAAGCACCGCACACAGATGTAAAATCGAAGGTTCACATTGAATGGCCGTTACTCATCTGTGTGAGTTCTGGAGTCTTTGGTTTCACTGTTCTTCCCGCTCTCCCCTGGGAAATGCCCTTGAGAAACTCAGCTGCTTATACAGCTGATACTCATGATACAAAAACTACAAGGTAGCGCAGTCGGCCTTGGTTCGATGACTCAAAGTTGTAATCAGGTGTAAGGTACCGTCGCCTTTGTGTTTCCTGATGTAGGGCGAAACTTCTATCGAAAGCTGTCCTAACTACTGAGTGGCCCTGGTTTTAATACTCTGTACCAAAGGTACACAGAGTATATTAAGTTTGTGCAAAAGTATGATCAGTCGAGTCGATATAGACATGTCCGTCTGTCCGTCCGTACGTGGAGTATTTCATTCTACAAAGAGAGAGAGAGAGAGAGAGAGAGAAGAAACGTAGAGATGAGCAGCGCTGCATTTAGCTCCTACTCCAGGTAAAGAGTATGTTATAGTCGAGCTTGACCGACTTTCTCACTTGTTTTGTGTGTTGTAGTTCTCTGTTTCCATAAATTCTCGCGCATTCTTGCGCTACCTTGTAGTTATTGTTTCATGGCGGAGGCCATTCGATAACATATCGATAGTCGATCCAGCCTCTAAGCCAAATAAAACGAATGTTAACATTCAGAACATTCAATGAATGTTGTTGTGAATGTGACATTGAAGCAAGGCTACTAGACTTACGGTATGTAATCGTTGGCTTTTTAATGACAAATTGTAAATAATATTTAACTACTTTGTTGCCATAAAAATAATAATACGATTATGGCAGCTCTGGTATGGAGAGGTAAGTGTTGGCTTCAGTACAAACGGGCAAAGATCGCTGATGATTTGGTAGAGATACCAAAGAAACAGCTGTGCGATCAACTAGCCTACTTTGTCGTGTGTTTTGTTCCTGTTTTTGAAATTAAATGCAAGCATAACGAGACCTCGAGCCGGCATAATATTGAAGGTTTAAAAATGGCTTAGTAAAATCAAATATGATTGTTATAGTTTTTACTATGCGACAGAAGAATTTATATTTGAAAAAGTTTTTTTAAGAAAATTTTTTGAAATCGGTTTTCGAGTTCAGCATTCCAAATTATACTTAAAACCAAGTTATAGAGGGAAACATAAGTTGTAATTTCATAAAATAAGTTAAAATCAGGTACCTGGTAGGGTTATGCTTCAGACCTTATCAAACATCGGGTGGCATTATTGCTATATTCATATCAGGGGTGCTCAAACGTTCCTAATGGCAGGGCTAAACTTCAATAAGCGTGCAGCGAAAATTACTTTAAAAGGTAAATAAGCAAAAGAATAAGGAACTAAAAATACTAATTTGTTTGGGTATTTCGCATTGGTTAGTGCCTTTTTAAAAGATTTTGGTTTGCTATATGGGGAAAGAGTTTGAAGTTTTAGCTTCTCATACACTAAAACAGTGGCCGGCAAAACACACATGCTCATTTTGTCATTGCGTGTGTGTGCTTAGCCACGCGAGAGCCACGCTCTCATTTAACACTTCTTTGTTGTTGCAAAAGAGAGGAGCGCCTCTCAGTTTGCACTGGTTTGTTCTTGCAAAAGAGAGTAGTGTAAGCTCGTATACTGTATACACAGAGAATAGAAACGTGCAGGACTCTGCACTAAAACCACTCCCTTTTTTTCGTTTCACTCTTGCTTCTCCAGGGGGAGGTGCCATGAAATGATTTGATTGATGATCTTCATGGTGTCTGAGGACGTTTCTATAGAGTTAGACAGTAACTGAAGGCAAATAGAAGGAAATTTGAATCATTCATAAATGCTTGAGGATGAGCTGTGTGTCATTACACTCACTCTCTCTCTCTCTCCATCTCACTCTTAATTTCCATTTCTGGGCACACGCATTCTTACTTATTTGTCTCTTGGGCATAATTGTTGACCCACTTCACTGATGAAACCTATTAACACTTTTCACCTTCCTGCCGACTTCAGCAGGTGAATAGTTGAGTAAGTAAGCAAAGTTGGTCATTAAAGCGAGCTTCTTGGCTTTTGTTTTCCCACTTTTCATTGTGTTGAGACGGGGCGTGGCTTAGCGTCTGGAGCTGGAGTCAATCAGTCAGTTTGTCAAGTGGCCATTTAGCTTGAAAAATTGCTAATAAATTGCAATTAACACAAGACACTTTCATAGTTGAGTGAGAGGGAGGCAGAGAAAAAAAAAACACTTTCTAACGTTCCTTACTCTTTGATTGCTTCTGGCTTTCCTTTTTACATACACCCACAACAACAACAACAACATCAACAATAATAAATAAAAGTAATAAACAAATTAATTACAGTTAACAAATCAAACAACAGCAACATGCAACCACACAGACAACAGCAACTTCGGCAACACCACCAAACAACAACAACAATGCCAAATTCATCGAATTGGTGTTAAGAAGATTTGGTTGCCGCTTATCATTTTCCTTTCACTGCAGGTGAGTTTTTCCTCTTCTCTTTCTTTTTTTCACATTTTCCATAATTAAAATCAATTTAAGCCTAAGCCAACACAACAACAGCAAACAATCAGATGAGAGCTTATAAATTAAAAAGATAATTCCATTAAGTTGATAATAAGCAGCACAGCCTCAGGTGCCGCTGAATGAAGTGAAAGAGCGGACAAGTGCTTTCGGGTATGGCGATTGGGTAAAGTAATTGGCATGGCCTCGTTTTAATGTACAAAACGCACATGAAGATACATACGACTGGCTTGGTATTATTACTTCCCAGTTCAACAAATCAAAATTATTATAAAAGTGTTAAAAGGCCTATCAACTTGCCATTTAATTGAAGCTTAAAGCTAAGCTTGCTAACCACTAATTGACATTTGTTTGTTAAGAATTAATTTTTATTAAATTTAGCAACACCAAAACTAAACTTATCCAATGTAAAAAAGTGAAACTAAAAGAAAGAAATTACATACCCTTAGAAGCTCCCAAATCGATCTATTAAGAGCCAAAATACTTGATTTGAAAGTAATACAAAATGAACCAAACCGAAACCGTGACTTAACACACACCCAATCAAATCAGTTCTGATACTCGATTGGTTTGCCTCCGTGACCAAACTGTCTTTCAGTGTATATGATGTTTGCGAAACTATCTGACAAAAATCATAGATCCTTTACGAAAAAAATAAAACAGTGCAAATCATAGGCCCAATACAGTTTAGCTGGGCCGTAAATTAAGTTCTTAAGCTTTTGCCTATGGTAGGGAATCAGGTTTTGATTTCAATCGCATTCCGCGCATCAAGGCAAGCACTTGGTCCTGCGTTGTATGCGTGTATCTAAACATTTTAAATCGAATTGAATATCGGAATCTTAATTGTGACCAAGTCTGCATGCCGGTCCAGAACCAAAACGGACCATTGACCGAATCTTCTAAATCTAAAGGGAGATTTTTTAGCAACTTTCTTCTTGGTAACACTGTTTCAGACAGATCAGCTGTTTTTGTGTCACATGTAACTGTCAAACATGTTCAGTTTGGTCTATAATTTAACAACGCTTGCATATTATTGAATTTTATATTGAATTTCATTATCAAAATTCATGAAAGTGGATCGTGCACTTCTTCCATTTGATGGTCAGTTTGGGTGACCTTCGTAGGTAGGCGTAAAGACGTAGAGTGCGGGCAGAGGAAAACATCGCATCAACCTTATCTCTTTTACTTCACTACGTGATAAATTTAGCGGAAGGATTTGGGTATTCTGGTGGAAGAATCGAAGTCACACGATCTACCACAATGACTTACTTTTAATAAATGGGCGCTGGCAAAATTGGATCAAGATCCACTTTTTTTTTGGTGTGAAGAGCAGCCAAAAGCATTGCAAGAACTGGCAATGCATCCCGAAAAATGCACTGTTTGGAGTGTATTATGGTCCGGTGGCATCATTGGACTGTACGATTTTATACTCTGTACCGAAGGTACATAGAGTATATTAAGTTTGTTCAAAAGTATGTAACAGGGAGAAGGAATCATTTCCGACCCTATAAAGTATATATATTCTTGATCAGCATCAACAGCCGAGTCGATATAGCCATGTCCGTCTGTCCGTCTGTCCCGTCTGTCCGTCCGTCTGTCCGTCTGTCCCGTATGAACAAACAGATCTCAGAGATGGTAAGAGATAGAGGTTTGACATGTATGGGACAAATGCTTCTTATACTTGCAGGCAGATCAAGTTTATTTTCAATTTTTGCCACGCCCCCTCCCGCCCCCACAATTTTGAAAAAACGTCATATCTCCCACAGTTTTGTAGATAGATGATTTGTACCTTCTAGAGATAGTTAGTCATTAGCAATATGTATCGATTTGCCGAAGAAATGATAAAGATCGGACGAGCGGTTCTCAAGTTATGAGCAAATAAGTGAATCTGAATCACTCCCGGCCACCCCCGCCACCCACCACCCACCCTTTCACAACCAACGCCGCACAATCTTAAAAGAGAGAGAGAGAGAGAGAGAGAGAGAGAGAGAGAAGAGAGAGACTTAGAGACGAGAGAGAGAAAACATTATCCGAATCGAGGCAAATTAAAAACGCACTCCTTTTTTTTACAATTTGAATTTAAATGTAGTTGGTTTCTCATTGACAGTAATTGAAACTTGTGCTTGAACTTTGTTCATTGATAAAAGTACTCATTTGACATCGTTTTTACGCGGGCTGGTGAACACTTTAAATATGTTTGTGCAGTGGCTTTTTAACAGCTGGTATACAGCTTTGTTCAGGAGCAACAGCAACGCATTACGGACTTGGGTCAAATCTAACAGAATACCAAAAATTAATTCTTTATTTCGAAATTAAACAATTATATATTTTCGCTCAACTCTTGGAAATAGTTAATATCCACCTGTTTAAGAAATGAAGTAAGAAAATAAAACTGGATTCCTCACTTTCGAGCTAGGAAAATTGTTCTGCAAGTATTTTGCCAAACATTTTCAAGAGTCTGAGCAAGTAAATCCTCTGGGTCATTCTTTTATAAACCGAACAGTTAAAAAAATTTTTATTTTTCATTTTAATAAAAAAATGACGTCTATATGATATAGACGTCCGATCTGCGTGATGTTGACATTTTTGAAAAGCTTGATGTATACAAAGCTCACGTGCCAAGTTTCAGCTACATAGCTTTGAAACTGACTGCGTGGCAAGGCATTCTTTAAGGGCATCTTTTTATTTGTTTATAACTTCAAAAATTCATAACTTTTAAACTATAAAAGTCTCCATCTTTTTGAAAACACCAAAATTTAAGTTATATTTAGGGCAATAAATTGTTTATCCTTAGAAGCTATATCATGGTGGTTAACACTTAGAAAAAATTATAAATAATTTTTAGCAACAATTACTTAATATTATTAAATAATTTAAAAAATCTATAAAATTATAATTTGAGTATCTACAGTAAAATACTTTTTACCAATATCAATTTGAGACCTGTCCGATAAATCAAACCAGAGATATAAAAGAATGACCCCTCTGTAAAATGAAGTTACCAAAATTATAAGAAAAAAAACCAAATATATTTCCCAAAATAATTCATAATCTGATCAAGATGAAAACCGTCTGCAAAGCTTTAGCCAGCAGGCTCTCAGGGCTTCTCAATGCTTGGAAATCGCGCTGGCAGCGCTGCATCAAAGCAGAAGGAGCTTATTTTGAAAGTTTGTGACAAATGTGATAAATGGTATCATGAAAATTGCAGGTAAAAACATAATTAAAGAAAGATCAAAACTCAGCCTTCCGTTCAAAACAAACCAATAGTAAAATTAAATAATGCCAAATCTAAGCGTTTTTTAGGGCTATTGGTCAAAATCTTTAAACAATAAAAGAAAAGAAATAATTTACAAATTTTGCCTCTCTGTCAGAGTATAAGAAATTTAAAAAATAAGCAGGACCACCTCTCGATAGCGAGAGCTAATGTGGACTGAATGAAAACTGTTTGAGTTTACCAAGTTGAAAAATGGTTAAAGTCCAGGCCTACTATGTTCGACGTTTGTTTATTAGTTAAGTGGAATTTCTAGGACAAAGTAGGCCAAGCCGGCCATTTGCGTTGAGTATGCTGTAATTGAAGTATTTTAGATAGGACTAATGCCTTGGAGCCCCAAGCCACATACAATTCGCGCAATTACTAAACTCATAGGGAAACGTTGTAACCCTACGTTCTTAATGTAACCAAATCAGAAGAAGAAGACTGAGCTACAGTTACGAAAAATATAATAATCTACAATCTACAAACCATCTATCTACAAAATGGTGGATGGTTTGACGTTTTTTCCAAATTGCCTGGGCTGATGGGGGCGTGACAAAAATTAAAAAAAAAAACCTTGATTTGACTGCAAGTATAATCCATACATGTCAAACCTCTATCTTTTATCATCTCTGAGATCTGTTTGTTCATACGGACGGACGGACAGACGGACATGGCTATATCGACCCAGCAGTTGATGCTGATCAAGAATATATATACTTTATAGGGTTGGAAATGATTCCTTCTCCCTGTATCTTTGGTACAGAGTATGAATGAGTTAATAAAGATCTCAGGCTGGGCAAAAAAAAATGGTCTCTGTCTGAACCCGTCCAAATCCAAATGTTTGGTTATAAATAAAAAGCTCCTTAACACAAGCAACTTACGAACTCTTTTAATTAGGAATTCGCCATTAGAATATGTGGAAGAATCAAGAAATTTGGGTTTTCATTTCAATAGAAATCTCAACTGGAACACACATATACGGAGGTGTCACAAAATCTCTTCCAACTAAATTCCAACCCAAAACCAATTCTCGGTGTCACAGAAATCTCTTTCGTTTGGTTTCAAATCTCTCATGTTTTGTTAGGAGATTTAGCAAAATTCACCACCCAAACAATTTTGACTAGCTAAACTAATTTTGGAACTGTAAACAAAATTATTTTTCTGGATAGGTTAAACATTGAAATTTGCGTTTAGAAAAATTAGAAAAAACAACCAAAGTCTTTTATGTTAATCTAAGCCAACCACATCAGTGGCGCCGTTGGGCGATTGTGGCGCCATCTGGTTGGCAGCCAGCGCATTAAAGGCTGGCAAGTTATACCTCATGTTTGGCGCCAACAAATATTTAAATTTTTTATTTTATTCATGAAGAATATGAATTAAATTTGAACTATAATTTAAAAATGCATCGTAAAACATTTATCACAATCAAACAATTTCAGTTGAACATCAAATTAACTCATAACTTAAATTAGGGATATTTTTTTGCGAGAGATGCAGCCCTGTTTTTAGCGTTGGAACTTTAATTGGAACAGTTTCTGTTCTAACTGGATTTTGAAATAAGAAAATGAAATCTCTTGAAGTTCTGGGACACCGACGGATTTTTCGAGCGATTTTACTAAAACGTTTGACGTCAAACCGTTTGCGTGTGATTTTACAGCGTTTTTTTCATATGGATTTTTTCGTTGCGATCACTTTTTTGAGTACTCCGTACCGTGCCTT
The DNA here is from genome assembly GCA_018904235.1 of Lordiphosa stackelbergi. Classification (NCBI taxonomy): domain Eukaryota; kingdom Metazoa; phylum Arthropoda; class Insecta; order Diptera; family Drosophilidae; genus Lordiphosa; species Lordiphosa stackelbergi. The sequence goes on along the minus strand of JAEIFU010001742.1, from coordinate 29,139 downwards.
AAATGAAATTTTCTGATTGTGTTATATGTTTATGATGCATTTTTAAGTTATAATTCAAATTTACGTCAGATTCCAAAGTAAAATGCAAAATGTAAACATTTTTTTGCCCCAATCATAAAATGTAACTTGGCAACCCTTAGCGCTCGTTGGTAAACAGATGGCGCCACTATATGTAGAGGGCGCCAGCTGAGGTTGAGTAGCGATTGCTTGTCAACATTCAGTTGGTTTTGCAAACAATTATGGAAACCCCATATTTAATATTAAAACAAATTAAATATTTAATTCATTTGATGCAACCTATTCAGAAAAATAATTTTGCTTACATTTCCAAAAAAAGATTTGCCTATCAAAATTGGGTGGTGAATTTAGCCACCAAAAGAGATTTCTGTAACACCGAGAATTGGTTTTGGGTTGAAATTTGGTTGGAAGAGATTTCTGCGACTGAATCGGAAGCGGAATTGATGACACTATAATGGTTCAAAAAGTCGCAGACTAGACAAATCCAAGCAACATTTTGGAAGGAAGATTTTGCACAGCTGAATTTTCTGGAAAAGGGTCCATTAAAATTGTCCAAATGTTGGTAACGCTTGGAACTAACCGTCTCCGACCACATAAAGTATATACATACCTGTAACAGATAATGCATTTTATTCTCTCTTATTTGAGGAGCGAGCGGAAAGAAGTTGATCCTGAAATACATTTTTTGAGTAAAACTTTATTTCAAATGGAATATCAAATCGCCCACATTGATAGTATGTTGCTCCTTCCTTAAGTCATCATACACAAATCACTGTTCTGCGCAGGCCGCATTCCTTATGGCATATCCTTTCTCTTTCCATTGGGCATTTAAGCAATTTTTGTTTTGTTTTTACTATTCATCGTGACGTTAGAAAGTTGGCACTCTTCAACCCATTCAAGTTCGAGGTGCAAGCGCAAGTACAAGTATTCTGGGACGTCGTTTCACGATGACACAATTTACCATGGCCATGGGGGCCTCCATGGAGATTTCCCTTTCCTTATATGCCCGCCAAAAAAAAAAAAAAAAAAAAACAAAAACTCTTCCTTTTGCGCCAATGGAAAATGTTGCCTGGCTGCTTGCCCATGTTTCACCTTTGACCCCTGAGACTCCTCCGGTTTGCCGAAAATTGCGCGTTCTCTGGCGGGTACTTTTTTTCGGTTCGTTTACTTTCTCCAGATTTGGTGCGCCTGCCAGACTAAGATCCAGACATAGACAGCATCTCAAGCAACTTAGCATTGGTGGAGGTCAAGATTAACAACAACAACAACAGCAGCAACAGCCGGTTGTGGCCGCCGCCGCTTGGTCGTCTCATCATTAGTTGTCGCATTAGCAGCTGTCCCCCCTGGCGATTACAGCAACCAAACACTCACGATTATTTTGGACACTGGACTATGGGCATCAATTTGAATTAAGCTCTTGAAATTGGCTGTGTGGGTGCCCACATATTGCTTTGGCTGTGGGCTCCAGTAAAATCGGTTCAATATAGCTTATGTTGGATTAAAAGAATTTCATTTAAAATAACAAAAACACAAAAATAATTGCCTTTTTGCCCATAGTTCCAACTTTTTTGTTTCTCCTATTTGGCACACATTTCAATTAACACAGCAGGAGTTGGAAGTGGAAATGGGAGTGTAAGTGTAAGTGTCTTAGGTTCTATGAAATGGTGGCGACTCAATGTCTCGCCTCTTTATTATTCATGGCCAGCTCCAGCTCCAAATCATGTGCCCCCCTCCGTCGACGCTTCGAGTTTGAATGCAAATTATTTGTTTGCATTTTGTATGTATTTTTAGAATTTGTTTTTCGTGGAACCCGTTTGTCGATGTGCCGCTTGGGCACATCACTTTCTACCAAACAGGATTGCTGCAGCCTTCTTCAGCTTCAGGATGCCACCGCCGTCGACGTCGTCGTCGCGCTGATTATGCGACATCCCATCAGTTCGGTTTGGTGAAAGTTGTTTTGGCTGCGGCACAGATTTGGTCAAAGAAACAAGCTACGTTTGGAATCTGCCAGGTCTGGCCATCATCCACCTGCCCATTTGGTATTAAACGAGCATTAAAAGATTTCCTATTGGGTTTTGGGTATACAACAAAGGTCAGCAGAATGCTGAATTGCGAATTCATTGATCTATGAATGAGAACCCTGACACAATTCTGGAATCATAGAATCGAGGTCTTAAAATTAGAGAGTATGGTCTGTCAGAAAAACAGATTCAAAATTGGGCGAATATTATAGAACTGCAAGATATGCTGACTTCATTTTGCAATTGTTGAACGCATAGTCTAGTCCTAGTGATTGTTGCACTTCTATTGAAGTTCCGTACAGAAATACAGCGTTATTGGTGGATCAAACTGGAATCCTAACATCCGCTTACCATGGTCCTATATGTAAAGGACCCAAAAAAAAGTAATCATCAAAATGACACTATTTAGTCATCAATTTGCAACTATTGAGTATCAAATTCCCTTTAATACTCCGAGTATAAATTTGATATTATGGAAACTATTAAAATGATATTTCGAAGACGTCAAATTGGTACTAACTTGTATCAGGGTGACACTATTTTGTATTAATTTGTTAGTATCAATATGATATTTCAATTCAAAAAACAAACAGACCTCAGAGATGGTAAAAGATAGAGGTTTAACATGTATGGGACAAATGCTTCTTATACTTGCAGGCAGATCAAGTTTATTTAAAATTTTTGCCACGCCCCCTCCCGCCCCCGCAATTTGAAAAAAACGTCATATCTCCCACAGTTTTGTAGATAGATGATTCGTACCTTCCAAAGATAGCTAGAGATCAGCAATATGTATCGATTTGCCAAAGAAATGATAAAGATCGGATGAGCAGTTCTCACGTTATGAAAAAAAAAGTTTAAAAAAGCCCCTCCCCCCCGCAACCAACACCGCATTGCATTCATCAAAGAGAGAGAGAAAAAAAACTTAGAGATGAGCACAGCGGCAGCGCTGCATTCAGCTTCTACACCGGGTACAGAGTATGTTATAGTCGGGCTTGACCGACTTTCTCAATTGTTTGTTTTAAGGAATAATATCTCAGTTTCTTACGTTTTGTGGGCTTTATTTACAGCAGCTGGCTCAAGGTTTCACACACGACGGATTAAATAAGGTTTTATACACTATCACTATGGATTGTCTCTGTCTATAATGTATTTACGTGCATATTTGAAATAACTGATTAGTGTAAGTATTTGATAAGGTAGTGAGGATGTATTAGGCTTTGTTTGCAGTCCAGTTGGAAAAAAGAACATCCTTGAATGTCCGACTTGAAGTCGATTCATTTTTAGCAAGGCTGAAAACCTTTAATTTTTTGCAGAAGGAGGTTCGAAGGTTCAGTTCGCGGACCGGTTCTTGGAACCCCTGAACCCAAGATTTTGGTTTGAACCTCAGTTTTTTTTTAACATTAAAGAATAGTTTCGATTTTTAAATCCTTTTTTGTTATATATTTCAATTCTATATTCAATATTTTAATAGTGTAACTTGAGTTATTAAATTTATTAGCTGACATTAACAACTTTTGAGAAGTGCTAAGTTTAAGTTAATAAGCATTAGCTGCTCTTCACAGCTTCACTAGCTCTTAGATCAGAAACATCAAACTTGTGTTGAAAAGGCCCGTTCACCTGAGTTGCTGGAAAGTATAGTTGAGCCATTAAATTAAAAAAAAAAAAAAAAAAAAAAAAAACCCATTAAAAAAAATAATTTAAAAAAAAAAATAAATATAAAAAAAAAGGGAAAAAAAACGAAAAAGTATATATATTCCATCAATAAAGGTTCAAATAGCGTTTTACATCTCTACCGTCCACCTGTCCTCAAATAAAAAAAAATTCATATAGTAATTACTTGTATACTTGCTATTGCAGATCGAGTTTGGCCACTTTCAATTTTTGCCCGCCCCCTCCCGCCCCGCAATTTGGGAAACTTATACGTAAAATCTACGGTTTTAGTAGTGAGCGTTTCGTCACTTCTAGAGTAGTTAGTCATTAGTAATAGTATGTATCTGCCAAAGGAATGATAAAGATCGGATAAGTGGTTCTCAAGTTTTGATCAAATAGGGAATTACCCCCCACCTCCTCCCACCACACTCACAACCAACGCACAATCTTAGAGAGGAGGAAAAAAGAGAGAGGAAATTTAAACTCAAGGATAGGCCGGAGCACTAGCTCTGCATTTATCTTCTTACTCTATGCTGGAAGTTATAAATATGGTCGGGCTTTAGCCGGCTTTCTCACTTGTTTTTTTTTTGAGCTTTCGAAAAAACATTGTTCGATGCATGAAAATTTATAACCATAACATAATCATCAATCGTACAGATTTTTTATTTGATATTTTGTTTGACTTTCGATTGCTTTTATAAACTTTTCTTCTTAAATCAGATTCAAAACGTTATATATCCTACAGTTTTAAAGGTAGACTATTCGTACCTTCTAGGTATCCTATCGGTTTGCCGAGAAATGATAAAGATCGGATGAACGGTTCTCAGTTAGAACAAACGAGAAAAAAGCTAACTTCGTCTGTACCGAGTTTTTGATACAAGTGAACCTTGTCTCTAACGGTTACGTGCGACTCCAAACTTCTCGGATCGCAAGCATTACATATAACCGAGGTAGTTATATTGAGCAAAACCGTTTTTCTCACTAAAATCCATTTTCCGACCGAGTTTCATTTGTATGGCGGCTACAAAATAGTTATCCGATCCGGTCGGTTTCCGACATATTAGCGGCGTGCAGTAAAGAAGACTCTGTGGTAAGTTTCAGCTCGATAGCTCCAAAACTGAGGAACTAGTTCGCGTAGAAACAGACAGACGGACAGACAGACGGACAGACGGACGGACAAAGCTTAATCGACTCAACTCGTCATGCTGATCAAGAATAAATATACTTTATGTGGTCGGAATGATTCCTTCTATGCGTTAGCACACTTCTGGGCAAAATATAATACACTTTCAAGTGTATAAAAAAAGTACCCAAGCACCCCATACCTCCCACCCAAAAAAATGTTGCATACTTTTGGATGGCCCCACTAGGTTTAGGAAGACACTGAATTTTTGTTTAAAATTTAATTTTTAAAAAAATATTAAAAATTTTTATATAATTATTTAAAATTTAATAAATTTTTTAAAATAAAAATTAAAATTATTTGATCTCGATTATCGATCTGACTTAGAGAAATGTCATAGGATTGGAGAATTTCTTGAATGAAAGCAGTCAGATTACAAGGAATTTCTATATTTTCTCTGTATGTGTCGTTTGAATAACTACTTCATTTGTTGAACTGATTGTTAGTTAGTTCTTTTTGAAAAAGTGGTTTGATTAGGGTTCAGGTTCGAGGGATCAAAAAATGCATGGTCAAAAAACCCGAACCGGTTTGCAGCCTTGATTTTTAGAATCGAAAATTTCTGTAGCTTTCGTTTTTGCTATATGCTTTGAGCAAAAATATCGACCCCTTAGTGTATGGTCTTCTGCTGAAGACGCCGTGAGATAAGGTCACTGTGTCGAACTCTCTTTAACCTTCTCCTTTGAAGGATTGCGCAGATGCTGCTTCTTCTTAGCAAGTTATGTCAAGGTATACATTAGAAACAACACGACCTTTTTCGAAGTCTCTGTACATCTTTGGATTTTGGTTTGAACCACTATACATAATTTTGCTCATATGAGTCTATTGTGGGACCTTGTTCCTGAGTGATATCTCGTTCAAGTGTTTTCGCTGCTATTTGGTTGCCAGCTGATTTGTGCTTCATAACCCAGGTGTCAGTGCGGGTATGGGTGGGTCAAGACATTGAGGTCTCATCCAGCTGCTCTGGTGAAATTTTAACTTTGGCTTATTAACTGTAAGGAAATGCGGCACCATTTAGCCAACCAGCTAAACGCTTGAAACTCTGATGCAATTTTAGATGGTTTTGGTGGCCATATTGAGAGTTGGCAGACTATCTTAGGATTAGTCTGGTCTGGTTCTAGCCTTGACACCGTTAGCAAAGTCAATGAAGGCGGATCTGAAAGTCAATTTGGGTCGCTTGGCGCGCCGCTTGGCGAAAAAGCGAAATTGTTACACTTTTTTCCTTATGCAATTGCCATCGCATGTCGCATCCGCCATCCGCCATGCGCCATGCGCCCATTCCACCTGGCATTCTCTAGACGGAGCGGTTGTTGTTGTTGTGCTTGGAAGCGGTTTTTTACTTGGCACCTTCTTAATGCAAGCAACTTTTTTTCTTCTCTTTGCGACCCATTTCCAGCTCGTCTTGGTCTGGGCGGATGATGTTGAGGTGGTGAAGGCAATTGCCGGCGGTGGCAATGAGGAGCAAGCCCACTCGGATCATGAAAACGAACTGGATCAAATGGCACAGGAGTCGGAGCAGCAGCAGCAGCAGCAACAGCAATCGGGACCCAAGGTTCAGGTGCATTATGCGCACAATATGCCGCCAGCCCCGCCCGTTGGTTTGGGACTGACCTTGAGAAGTGAGTAAAGTCGGCTCGGAGGGTCTAAGGCAAGTCTTAAACATTTGGTTTTTCTCTAGGCAACAATCATCAGAGCATACCCCTGTTTGGTCAACCCTTTGGACCACCCCCACCACCGGGCAGCCAATTCTACAAGGGACCTCCGCCACCGCAACGTCCACCACCGCCGCCCCAGATACAGGTGCAGGCCCAGGCCCAGCAGGGCCAGCAGATACAGGTGCTATCGCCGCAGTCGCTACCCGACCTGAGTGTGGGCGCCTCCAACAACAATGAGATTTGGGCTTCGCCTGTCCAGGATATGCCCAAGATTGTGTCCCTGGACGTCAAGTGCGAAAAGAACGGCATGAAGGTGTTTGTACAGTTCGACAAGCCCTTCAACGGCATCGTCTTCTCCAAGGGTCACTACAGCAACATGAACTGTGTGCATCTGCCCTCGGGCTTGGGTCGCAGCTCGGCCAGCTTTGACATTGGCCTGCACGAGTGCGGCACAGCAGGCAACACGGACAACTATGGCCAGGGCTATGGCCATGACGCGGGTGGTGCGGGAGCCGGTGCGGGCACCTACTTCGAGAACATCATTGTCATCCAGTATGATCCGCAGGTGCAGGAGGTGTGGGATCAGGCGCGCAAGCTGCGTTGCACCTGGCATGATCAGTACGAGAAGAGTGTCACCTTCCGGCCGTTCCCCGTCGATATGCTGGATGTGGTGAGAGCCGACTTCGCCGGTGACAATGTGGGCTGCTGGATGCAGATTCAGGTGGGCAAGGGACCCTGGGCCTCCGAGGTTTCGGGTCTGGTGAAGATTGGTCAAACGATGACCATGGTGCTGGCCATCAAGGACGATGACTCCAAGTTCGATATGCTGGTGCGCAACTGTGTGGCTCACGATGGCAAACGGGCGCCCATACAGCTGGTGGATCAGCGCGGCTGCGTCACCCGACCCAAGCTGATGTCGCGCTTCACCAAGATCAAGAATTTCGGGGCCTCCGCCTCGGTGCTGTCGTATGCCCACTTCCAGGCCTTCAAGTTCCCCGACTCCATGGAGGTGCACTTCCAGTGCACCATACAGATCTGCCGTTATCACTGCCCCGAGCAGTGCTCCGACACCAATCTGCAGGATGTGCACCATCTGCAGGTGGGACCGGAGTCACAGTACGGTCCGCCGCCACCGCAGCTGCATGTGGATGCGTATCATGTGGCCAGCAGCATAGGCAAGCGTCGTGATGAGCGCCGGGTGCAGCGTCGTGCGCGTTCGGTGGGCATTGAACCGCAGGTGGGACTGAATCGCATTATCAAGGTGGTGTCGTCGGGGGATCTGACCTTTGCCATAGATGAGCAGAGCGGAAATGGGGCAGCGAATGGCACGCAGGGAGCCTTGCCGCAGACCATGGTGTTTCCTTTAAGAGAGGAGGGACTCATTTGTATGACAACTCCGGGCTTTGCCATTACATTAATTGTGCTCCTGGGCATACTGGTGACCTCGTGCCTCATTTCGGCGGTGCTGTACGTACGCCTGAGGCCGTTCTCCACGTTTGCGGCCAAGGAACGCGCGGTGGCGTACACGAATCCGCAGCTGGGTCCCGCCTCGTTGCCCGTCATTCAGTTGCCAACGCCGGCCGATGTGCAGGGAACGCTGTCGAAGAAGCGGGCGCTGTCATGAGCAGGGGAACGCTTTAGTTTAATTTTTTTATACCGAAAATTATATGAAACATTAGTTCATGCCGTTTACTGGGTGCCTACTCCCACTCCCACTCCCTCCTCCCCCTCCCCCCCTCTGTTGGTGGCAGTCACACTTCCCTGTTTTAGTTTAAGCCTAGGTACTATTACTTCTTATGAAAACGGTGCTAAGCCATGCTCCTGCTCACAAGTTCAAAGCTCTTCATCTCTCCGTTTCTTCTTAAGACTTTTGTAGACACCTGCATGACGATATACATACATATAAATACATACACACCATACATACTTACTTAAATGAGGGCCAGAACCCACAGTCTAGTGGGACCAGGCTATGGACACTTCAATTAGTCACTAAATATTTTAAGCGCTTTAAACTTAGTCTAAGCTCACCCCAATCTGCTTTACCAGCTCTTTCATTCTCTTTCTCTCTCTCTCGAGTAGCCCATTCTGATCAATTAATTGTTCATTAACATATTGACTTTACCGCTTAGTGCATCTTGTAGTCCATTTATTTATTGAATTTTTTTTTTAATATTGTAGTAATTTTGTAAGCAGAGTGAATAAATGAAAAAGCAAAGTGTTCAATAAAATTGTTTAGAAACCCTTAAGAATATTTCATTTCCCGGGGAAATTGGGGTTCCTGAATTTGGTTTGAAGAAGGTGTGGTTAAAGTGTAAGTTTCTCTAGGCACACTGTGTAGAGACTTGAGTGACGCTCTTTGTTTGGCAATTGATGCCAGCCTAAGCCCACCTTCAAGTTTTGGAACTCACCAAAAAAGCCCAACGAAAGTTTTCAACAACACAAAAGTCCTCAACGAGAGGCAACACAAAGCCATCAACCGAGGCACCTCGAAGTCCTCGAAGAGAGGCAACCTCAACCCTGCTTAAACAAACATGCTTACCGACTCCCAATCTTAGTTACAACGTCAACCGAGGCAAGCAACTACGCAAATCTATACTCTGAGAAAATGCTCAGTACTATGGATTCATCAGCTTCTACACTCAAAGGAAACAGTTCGTCGATTCAACTACACGTTTCGTACCGATGCCAACGCCAAAATTTTCAATTCATTTCAGTCCCGCACAATCCCGCATTCTGGAATACAGCTACAGTCATATCCAAGGCAAAGGAGTTGAATAAGCTACTTGAGCGCCAACGAAATGTTTGTCTTCTTGAAGACCATCGGTTGATCGGAATGTGAGCATTTTGTTCACCTCAGGAAAGGTGTCCGAAACTTTCTTATGGTTATCTTTCAGTATTTCTGGGCTAAGTAACCCATTTTAAGTTTCACATTAGCGATAACTTTACAAGGGCTTCTTTCTTGGAACAGTCGAACAATAAAAATAGTCTAAACCTAGCGATTTGTGGGAAACCTGTACGATCTTGATTAAATTCTCTTCGATATTTTCGTAAAGTTCTTTAACCTACACTATCCCAAGCAATTCTACGATTATTTTAAGTGGAGATATACAATTTTTGATCTAAACATGTGCCAGAATCAACAAATTTGTATACTGCTCAAAAGTATGCAATGCAAAACAGAACAGTAGACTAGTAATTTGTATAATATTCTAATGAAAATTTGTAACGACATCCATTGCATACTTATGGGCAGTACCAAATGCTGTTATTTCCAGCACATGTATTCCAAATGGTTTGGAGAAAGTATCTTAAGATAATAACGTACAAAATGCGCCTAAAATTTGTCAACATTTTCATTTTAGGGAACATAAAGCTCAAATTTTAATACTGGACCTAATTGCCTAGTGTTTTTACCCTTTGCAAGTCTCGTTGTGCTTGCGTTTTGCCTTCGAGGTCTCGTTATGCTTGCACATAACTTGCAAAAGCATAACATGGCATACAAAAAACCCGGTTTGAATGCTATTCTGTACTTAAACTAATGGTCACTGTGTTAGAAGTGGAGAGGAAATCTCTCTCACTAACATAGCAAGGCCAAATTGGGGACACACACACACACACATACAAAGGGTACTGGCAGCCACCGCTGTTCTCATGAGTGCCGGTTTTTGCTGTCAATTCGTTTAGGAATTCCCAAACCATTATGGCAGTTCTGGCATGGAGAGATACCTGTTGACTTCAGTACAAACAGGCAAAGATTGCTGATGATTTGGTAGAGATACCAATGAAACAGCTGTGCGATCAACTAGCTTACTTTGTGGTGTGTTGTGTTCCTATTTTTGAAGTTATATGCAAGCATAAGGAGACCTCGAAAGCTAATATTAAATTGCGTAATTGCTCTAGCGAAAATGTGAACAACAGCATCATACACCCAAAGGGGAAAGGTTTTGCATATACGGTACCATTTCATCTTCCTCCCGAATGAATCTTCAGTAGTCTTTTCGCTGAAGAAAGATAATTTCACCTGCCTCTATACAATTATTGCTTTTGTCAGTTGGGAACCGCAAAAACAATGAAAGTAAAAATAGACAAACCATGATGCTTCCAACTTCTTGGTGTTCTCCTTAAAGCTTAAAGCTCAAATTTCTAAGTGCAAAAGCTTGAAGCTTTTGAGCGAGCTTAGAACTGGCCGTTAATTTTCAATGTAAGCATTGTAAAAAGCGTTTGCGTTGTTTCTTGAAACTTTCGTTTACCAAACAACAGAGCGTGCCTTCTCTTATATAACTTTGTAATATATCTGGCGACCTTTCTAATATTAAATTAGTGAGTTTAGATAAGGTCATACTAATTGATTTCGTGAAGTCAGCCTCAAAGCTTTTGATTTCATTTCAGTGTGACCATTCTCTCAGAAGAAAATGGCGCCGCTCGCTTGGTGTTTGTTAAAATTTTGCTGTAATTTAAATATAAGAAACGTTGTAATTTATTTTACCTTTCATATTTTAGTAATTAAATGATAATTATGTATTGCACCTTCGACTGCATTCGAGACTATTAAAACAAAATGGCCCACTGAATACAGAAGAATGAGTCATAAGTGCTTAAGTTCATGAAGCTTGTGCTTGACGTAGTCAAAGATGTTCAGAATTACATATCTGCACAGTTCTCCTAGAAAGTTTGAAGTTACAAATTCTTCCAAAATTCCAAATTTTATCCTGCCTCTTAATCTTAAGATCTGTGAAATTGCATTAGTCACTTCCAGTGACCATTAACAAATTCATAATTTTTTTAATTCAGCTTAGTAAAGATGCAAACTTCTTTAAACAAAAGCAGTTGAGAAAAATTGATTTCACAATTTCATTCGTCATTTTTGGCTTTCGCGCCTTAGTTTAAACTTTGTGCCAATTGAAAGCAAATCAAAATGAAATCAGGGTCGTTCCACTAACGGCTTTACTTTTGCTTTCACGCAATCAAATCGAAACAAATCACTTTCAGGAATACCACTGTTGTTATAATCTCTTCATCTGAATGAAAAATAAGGCTGCCTTCACACTGTTCGACGCATGATATTCTAAAAGTTCTGCTTTTTGTTATGATTTAAATTTGCCTGTCAAACTAAAATAATTTTATGAGGAATTACAGTCCTACTAGATTAAGCTTCAAACATGCTAATGTATATATGTGTCAGAGAAAAATGTTTCCGGCTCGCCGTCATCTTGACAGATTGGCGCCTGCAACTTGACAAGCTGCGCTGTGATCTTGACAGTCGATGGAAAAAAGGAATGAACTATTTGTATATATTAATATTTTTTAAGGTTTGGTTTTACGTGTTTTGTAGCTCCAAATCTATCAAAAAAATCTCGTTTTGAACGCTTTGTTTTTATGGGCTGTGATACAGCGTTATTAGGTTTTCGGAAACAACAATCCAAAGTTGTATAAAGCAAGCTGGAGATATAACCAATCGAGATTGAAATGGATGGAGAATTTAATTTGTGGCATACAAACTGTTTCTTAATGGACTCGGTAAACAATTTACAACTCATATACTTCTGGGTACTTATTGAAATTTATATTTCCCTCAGTTGAGTTTTTGTAGTTGAATCGACGAAGAATGAAATTGCAGACAATTTATTTTCATTTTCATGTTCATTTTTCTCATTAAAGATTAATTTCGTTTATTTCTTCCAATCCACTTGTGCTTGTACTATCAATAGCATAATTAATAGACAACGATTTGAAATAGTTTCTAAGGCTGCCTTTACACTGTTCGACCAAAGACCAATATAATCTCTAAGATGCCGAACGCCCATGCAATGGTTTTGCAATATGCAGCTGTTTTTTTTGGTGGCGCCGAAAATCGCGCTCTCTCCGCCCACACAAAGTTGAGAGCGTAAAAATCTAAAAATAAAATGCACTTGCTTGTGTGAGTAATGCTTTAAAATACGTGTGCACACTTACAGTCGTCGGCTGTCGCTAGAGCGCTCTCTCTCTCTGGCTTCTGGACAAAATTTCAAGAGAGCGAAAAGCCAGATGAAAAGCCAGGGGGAAAAAATCGTGTGCAAAATAATCGTAATCGTATCTGCATATTCTAATGTCTTTGATTCGACACATGAGACATGATAACCTAGAAGGCCTGCATTTCAGCAGGAAATTCAAATTTAAAACATAACATAAAGCAGGACTGCTAGACTATCATGCCCCATGTGTCGAACAGTGTGAGGACAGCCTTACTTAATTCGAAATTGTTAGCTACGCGCTTTTCTCTATTGGTGTACGCTGCCGTTAGTGATGCGAGTCTAACATCTTTTCCATCCCCCCCAATTTGAGTTAATAAATAATCCAAAATTTTAATATTGTTTACAGTAATTTGTATTTGTGTTTTCACTTAATTAAATTTATTTCATTTTTCAGTGAATTTTTCGTTGTTTGTTTTGTGTTTTTTGTTTTGTTGCATAAAAAAAAAATATTATAAAGAAAATGTAAAAATTATTTGGCCTTGACAACCGTGTTGCATTTGTTGTGTGTGTGTGTGTGTGTGTGTTACACTGTTTATACACCAAGAAATATCATGATAAATGCGCTTCAAAGTATGCCAACTTTATTTCTTCAACAGGATAATTGATTTAAAATTCTCCTGAAATATTAACATTAATTTTCATAGCATACTTTGAAGGGCATTTATTAGGATATTTCCATTGCTTATAAACAGGATACGTGTGTGTTTGTGTGAGTGTGACAATTTACTAGGTTATAATTTTAATGTATAATTTAACTAAATTCCCCTACACAAAAAATCAGCAAATTGCATTCCAATTGAATTTTGTGCTTAGATACTAAAATCGTACGATATACATAAATAAATATAATATTTCCCTTAACATTAGTCGATGTGCAAGTACGAATCGTGCATCGGGCGAGCACCTATTGTAATTAACGACTAAATGCACCCAAAAACTGCAGCACCAATAATTTTTGTGGACCGGGTCATAACCTCAACGCAGTGTCGAGTATTGCAATGTTGCCCGCGAATAAGATAATCCGTCTCATTCACTGTTCTCTGTCTCATGTGCCATAGATTAACGAAATTGGAAGTGTGGCGCAGGTAAGAAACCTGCCAGTCGGTTGTTACTCCAAAAAAAATAAATAAAATAAAATAAATAAAAAAATAAATAATAAACTAAGAAACAAATTAAAAGAAAGCAGAAGGGGTCGAGGACGGTACGGAAGAATCTGTGGGGTTAAACTGCTTATTTCGGTGAAATGAGTAAGTTTTTTGTTCAGTTGCTCAATAACTTGCTCTCTTTTGTTCAGATGCTAAAATACATTCCTTTAAATTAGAAAATAGAGCAGTGTCTGAACAACTGAACAAAAAGAGCAAATTACGCAACACTACTCATTATTGTTCACCTACTCCTAAGCCACCCAGCCCTACTCCCCCTACTGCACCGTTTCGTGGCCGCTAGGGCTGGTCGCCTGCTGCTGCTGTTGTCGCTGCTGCTGCTGCTGGGCCTGCAAATGACGTAGCCGGAACAGACGCAGCGTCATCCAGGAGGCCAATGTTCCCGGTACTGGCATGGGTGTCTGCTTCTCCAGTGCCTCCTTCTGCAACTGATAGCGATACAGCAGCGAACCGGCTATCAAGGCCGATACAATGGTCGCCGATATAACCACAATGAACAGTATGCTAAAGCCCGGCACTGGCATACAAATGCCATAGACCACCTCCTCACTGATCTTGCCCTGGAACACCGTGACCGCCTCCTGCTTGGAGTCCGGCGAAAAGGCCAAATCTGCCTCGGAGATAACATCGTAGAGTCCACTGACACCCACATCGGCACTGCGCACCTTGCGATCGGCTATGGTCAGTGAGCGTCGACGGCGACGTGGACTGGCTGGCGATTGGGTTGAACTGATGCTGTCATTCGATTTCACCACCTCATCCACATCCAGATCTATGTGATCCTCACGTTTCTGTGTCAAAGCCTCCGCCTGGGGACGATAAACGGGTCGTGGCACCTCCTCCTCTGTTTGCTCTGGTTTCGGCTCCAAGGACCTTGGCCCCGCCATGGGTACTCCCATGCGCTTTTGTGCTTCCAGCTGACGTGGTCCGTGTGGAAATTTGCCATTCTTCTTCAGACCCAGAAAACGTTCACCCTCGCCATCTTCCATATCCATGCCCAAATCATCGTCTCCAAACAAATCCGACAGATCCGCCTCCTCGGGCTCTTCATGCACGGGTCTGGTATCCGAATTCACCCGCTTCTCCCCGCCACCCATGGTCTGTTTGTGATCGTGAATGATGTCCTCATAGAATATATCATGATCCAGTCCCAGGCCGGGACCATGATGTCCCCCGGAGGCGGGCGGCAAGGCCAGATCGTGTAGTAAATCATTGCTGCTGCTGCCCATCGCATCGCTCATATGATCATCCTTGCGCTCATGTGCATTGCCCAGTCCCTCGCCTCCGCCCACTCCCGTATTCTGGCAATGATCCAGGCAACCATGACGACAGATCTCCACCTTGCACTTGATATGCACGCTCAGAGCATCCGGGAACTTGAAGGCGTGGAAGAAGGCGTAGGTTATAACCGTGGCCCTCTCATCCGGAGCACGTGCCTTGAGGAAGCGCGAAATCATCTTGGGACGCAGCACACAGCCAAATTCATCGGACAGATTGATGACATGACCCGAACCGTCGGATGCCACGCAAGACTTTACACGCATATCGAACTCGCCTGCAAAACGGGATCAGAGTTTCAGTTACCCAATCTGAGTCGAGGGATTGAGGGATTATACTCACCGCGATAGTCGTTAATGGCCACCACCAGGGTTAGAGTTGAGCCCAGCGGCACAATGCCACTTACAGGCGGCGCCCAGGGTCCCTTGCCATGTTGAATCTCCATCCAGCAATCAACATTATCGCCTGGGTACACAGCAAGAGTCAAGAGATTAAAGATTACGAGGACGATCGAGAGCCACTTACCGCGAAAATCGAGTTGTATTACATCCAAATCGGCAATTACCATCGGCGGCTTGGAGGCGGTCTTCTCATAGTCGTTGAACCACTCGCAACGCAAACGTTTCGCCTCATCCCAGACCTCCAGCAGATCCTTGTCATACTGCACGACTACCTGCAGTTGAAGTAAATGGAAAGGCAGCCAGGTGAATGGATGAGACTGTGGGAAAGCATCGAATAACCTGCTCTGCGCTTGCTGTTTGCCTTGGGAATCGGTACCGGTGACCCACTCACTGGGCGCTCTCGATAAGATCAGAGTGTGTGGCAGGCACTTGTAATTACATACTTGCCCCCGCCCCTCCCCCTCATGTACTTACCGTATTCTCATAGAACTGGCCATTGAGATCCGGTTTAGTGCCGCAACGTGAATACGAAATGCGGAACGAGAAGAACGTTTTGCCCGTCGAGGGGGGCACATACACACAACGTGGATCACTGTGCTGTCCTGTGGCATAGAGACGAGTGTGATTATGATTATTCAAAAGGAATAGCAAGAATATACGCACCTTTGGAGCTAACAATACCCTCGAATGGATGCGAAAACGTTAGGTGTACATCCATGTGGTCCTTACCGCACATTACCTCCAATGAAACTATGTTTGGCATACCGTCCGGCCGGTCCATGGGCCACAATTCATTACCAGCTATGACTAAACTAAACTGAAATGGAAGAAATTGAAGACAATGGGGTTAACAATGATATTTCTTGTCGAAATTTAAAAATGGGATAAATATTTCACGAAAGACTTAAAGGTTTGGTTTTAGTTCGGTAATTCGGTACCAGGTCATGATACAAACCAAGATATACTAAACAAGGTAGGCGCACTCGCTCTCTTGACAACTTGTTAAGTTTCAGTCGCTAAACCATGCAGCAATAAGTAATAGAGATAAACTTTGCTCTCTCACAACTCTTTAATTTGTGCAAAGAGAGGAGAGCGAAAAGAAATATATTTTAATACAAAGCCACTAAGCTACTAAGTAAAACACAAAAAATCGTCCGGGAGATCTTTCTTAAAAGTCATGAGCAACGAATATTAGAGAGACGTTTGCGCTGCCTCTCAATTTTCGGGCTAAACGATAGTGCCCAAAAAATACCAAAGTGCCAGTAGGAAATCACTGTAGTTAGAGGGAGACGACCATAACCCAAAATGTATCCAGAGAGGAACAGCTGACCAAAAGAGAGCGTAATGAGAGCGAACAGCTGACAATTTTCGAAGAAGCGGTGTCGAGAGCAATTTCTCTTATTATCTTTGCTCAGAACAGTTGCTTAGACTGAAATTTATCAAGTTGTCAAGAGAGAGAGATGAGTACCTTGTTTGTGCCGCGCTAAACCTCAGCATTAATAGAGATAAACTTTGCGCTCCTCTCAATTTTAAGCGATAGTTCCCCAAAAGAAATCACCGCGGTTAAAACGAGACGACCATATTCCCAAATGTATTCAGAGAGCGTAAGTGAGAGCGAACAGCTGACCAAAAAGTATCTAGAGAGCGCAAATGAGAGCGAACAGCTGACTAATTTCTGACAGAAGCGGTGTCGACTGAGCAAAGTTTCTCTCTAATACTCATTCTCCATGGGTAAGCAACCGTTGTAAGCGACGCATCTCCGCCAACGAATTTTTCGTGTTTTGACATCAAGCGAGTACAGAAATTTATTACTCTCTCGCTCTTGCTCTCTTAAACACAAATATAAGGAGTTGTGAGAGAGCGAGTGCGGCTATCTTGTTTAGTACAGCAATGGCCAGCGAGAGCAAGGCCTCAAAGTGAGAGAATATTGGTCGCGAAAATAAAGCGCCGAGAATTTGCTTCGACCCAATCGCTTTGAACTCTGGAGAGCGAACGACGGCTTTCTGCACTTTTGGTCTCAGCTTCGGCAAGCGTTCGGGTCGAGTACGTGTGAATAGCGAAATGTTTTCGCTCCCTGGGAGGAACCAGAGGCCATCGCTGGTTTAGTATATCTTGATACAAACTATAACAGGTATGGCGCCCGCTCAGTGTGCTCTCTGCTCAGCTTGCCAGTCTTCAGTGCAGAGTGCCCCAGCCATAGCCCCTGAGGGCCGAACACTTTCGGTAATTCACAGGTATAAGAGCCGAATGTTTGCCGAAGTCATTTCTTGCTGAATGTCTGAAAGTGAGACAGTAAAGTGCCGAGCAAACCGCCTAATCATATTCTGTCCCCTATTTTATGCACGAGCTTTTAGAAAAAGCTCCAAGCACACTCGGCAACTCACACCGAACGCTTGCCGAAATCATGCCTCACTGAGTATCAAAAAGAGACAGTCACACATAAGCGTGCTGAAGAAATAGACAGCTAAAAAGAGAGTGCTTGTGCAAGAGCGCTTTAGCAAAAGCTCTCAGCAATTCCAAAGATTTTATTTCCACAAATCAACGCCGATCTCGACTCTTCCCACTTAGTTCAGTGTCCGGCACGTTCAATCCAGTACGTCCATCCTCTGTAGCTGAGCGTCGTCAGCACTATGACGTCACTCCTGCAAAACAACATGTGCTAATGAGGGTGTCGAGAAAGGCAAATAAGCAGGTGTTTTGCCATACACTGGTCTAAAGTAATACGATAAAGAATATATGGACTTAATAGATTCCATAGAGGAAAGCTTTTTGAAGAAGTTCATAAAGTTTGCTTCCGTCGTGTAAGTCTCAAAACAAAAGTTTGCGCCAAAACTTTATCTAGTTTTTCAAGAAGCTTGTACATCTACCCTTAACTCGAGCAAACTTCACACAAATTTTCCTACAAGCAAGCTAATTTTCTTAAATTTTGTAAAGTTTGCTTCATCGTGGAAGTCCGGTCTTAAACAATGAAGCTGACTTCATTAAAAACTTATTGGGAGCCAATTGTCAATGATACAAAAATGATGAAACAAAGAAGGTGAGGCGTTCAGCGAACAGTTATAACTAAGCGCTTTTGATCAGAACGAGAGAGTGAGCGCAACAACAAAGAACGAAGGTTGAGCAAATAAAGCAATGAATGAACAAAAAAACCCAAATAGCGATCAGTGCATAAAAAACCACCCTTTAAATTCCCGTCGGCAAAACAAAAACACAAAAAAAAACGCGTGTGCGCGCTCACACAACCTGTCAGTTCGAGCGTCAACAACGACCATCTAATATTTGGACTGCACGTTTGCTCAGTCGAACCAAGTTTAGTTTCAGACTGCAACCGTCTTCGTCACGAACTCGAACCGTCTGAACCCTGTCTCACTCCAACCCATCAGCCATGCTTTGGCGCAAACAAAATACAACCGCGTCAGAGCAAGACAGTTCGAGGATCAAACCTGAGCACCATAGCAGCGCAGCTGACAGCGAAGAGGGACTGAGCAAATCTGCTATCTATCAGGCCTGTTCCCGTTTCCGAATTCGATTGATCGGAATTGATAAGTGCTGTGATTTCTAAGAGACAGTTAAAGAATTTGGGTGAATCTTTTTATCACCAAGAGGGTCGAATGAGGGTAAATGGGGTTTTGAAGTAAAAAACCGAAGAACACAGTCGGTTTTTGGAAGCGAGTACTTTTAGCAATTCCGATTCCGCATGATTTGATCGGAATCGAAAACGGGAACAGGCCTGTATACTTCCCTCATTTGTGTGTCAACTGCATAATTAAGTGTTTGGACCCCAGCTGACAGTGTTCTCAGAGAGCGCCTCACCTTCTTTGTTGCATCATGGATACAACTGTTAAGGTAAGTCCAGTAGAGTAGCTTTTTCTGAAAGCTCGTTCATGAAACGTTTCACAGCACACTGAAAACTTGTAAGCTAAGCAAAGAGCGCACTGAGCGCTTAAGGCGGGTGTACATTGGGGCACAGCGCGTCACGTTTCAGAGTCACAGCGTCACAGCGCAATGTGAACGGCAAATGGCTTGTCATAAAAATCGTGCAACGCCTATGTAAACACTTTGGACTTCTGAGTATTTTGGTCACAGTGCGTCACAGACAACACGGTCACAGTGTGCCCCAATGTAAACCCGGCCTTACCATGATACAACTATACGGTATGGCTGGCTATCTAGCATTCCAAGCTGAGAGGATTTTCTGTAAGCTCGTGCATAAATAGTTTTGTAATACATTGAAGACCTGCAAGCTGAGTTATAAGCTGAAACAGAGAGCGAGCTAAGAGAGTGCCATACCTTTTTGGTTGTATCATATCGCTGACCTTACCTTAATTTGTTGTATCATGTACTTGCCCATCTACTCAAGAGCTTTATAAAAAGGTTCAAATGTAAAATCAAGCTAAGGTCGCCCACACACATGCGGCTGAAAGATAAACTGACGGCAGAACTTAAGGCTGATCTTGACAAAAAAAAAATCGCTTCGCACATGCAAGTGTGCACAACAAGCACTGTTCAGCTTTGCGGAATCAATCAAGAATGTTTATTTTGGCTTGCTCAGCCGTCAGTCCGCGCGCCCCTAGTCCGCACTTACACGATGAAGCAAGCATCATGGAGTTTGCAGTAGTTAACTTTACCCTCTAACACCTCATTCCAATAAACAAAAGCTTCATTTTGCTTCATCGTGTAAATTCCGTCTTAGGTTAATCAGAAGATTGCAACACACTTTAATTGTACGAGGGCCGTTTGATAAGTAAGTGATTTTTTGAATGGGAGTTTTATGTTTCATTTTAGATCACAATTTTTGTGTTTCCTTCGCTTTGCATATTCCGCTTTCTACAATCGTTTGTTGTTTGTTTACCAAAAAGCACATAAAGATCTGAATATAAAAAACAATTTGATTAGGACCTTACCCCAAAAGACGTTTGCATGCTGCTGAGCTACTGCTGCCTTGTTTAGGTAGTGTTATATGATTTTATATGAGCGAGGAGTCGAAATGCACGAGCTTCCTAGGGTAACTTTTATTTGACATGCTGCTGAGCTGCTGCCTCCTTGTTTCGGTAGTTTTTAATGGTTATTTATGTTCAAGAAGTCGAAGAGACAAAACAGTGTTTTTGGTTCCGGTTCTAGATACGCAATCAACCTAAACCGAACCGATACAAGAGGATTCGCTTCTGGACTGACTGGCCATCTGGGAATGCATTAACAACAACTACTAAATACCATTTCACTATTTATTTATATGAAGTTAATAAAAAGAAACTACTAAAACACACAGCCAAAACCAGAACCGAATCATTGTGGCCTTGCTGTTACGGTACCGCTTACTCTTGTGGAAAGTGTCCAAGCAAGTTCAGTCAGGCTTTTTCAGTCCGTTTTTAAGGCAACGAGATATGCGCACCTGAATCAATCCAAACGATATCAGAATTTTTCGAATCAGGTGCAAGATACAAGAATTTTGAGATTGTTCCAAGCCTTTCGTGCTTGTTTTAGCCGATTACCGAAATAGAGACTGGTATTACTTGAGAAGAGAGCTCGTAACTTGCTCTTTATCATGGATTAAAATCATCTTTTGACACTAAAGAAAAATCAAAATCCATAAATATTCAAAGCAGCCCTCGCACTGCAGTTACATATTTCTCTTCTGTTATCTTCATTTGCCTTTTGCTTTATGCACCAAGTCCAGGAATGTCTCTAAATCTCAACTGGGAATGGGAATGCTGACAACGCAACGCCGTTATAATTTCTAATTAGCGCAATTCCCACAGACAGACGCTAGTTACCCGGTCGCACCTGCCTCCGAACCGGTGTGGAAGTGGTCTTAGACTTGGGACTGCGAGTTGTGCCGTAAATTAGCTGGGTAGTCAAATGAGGAGTCACCACAACTACACATGTACACATAGGCCAGTCCTTGGCACTAATAACTTTATTCATTTTAATTGCTCGGCCTGGTCAAAACGTGTTATCAATAAAAACGAATTTGCCGCATCAGCAGCGGAAGCGGCTGGACAGGCTTTTTGGCTTTGAGATGAGAAAGCAAATTCCAGTGCATCCGTTTTTGATGGCTGCCTACCAACTGGTCTGTCCAGAGTCTGCGACTCCTGCCATTTGCATACTTGCCCCCAACTGCCTTGCCAAAACAAAGCCGGACCCGCTGGCCGTTTGTGTTTTGGCTTCGCCCAAAATGGCGCAAATGGAATTTGTAGTAAAAAGTTGCCGCAGCTGCATTTGTGGCTTCTGTTGACAAACAACAATGTTACACACACACACAAAGTATTAACAGTATGTGTGTACACAGCTGATGACTTGTCGCGAAGGTGCCAAAATGTCTGGAGTGTCAATAAGGAGCAAATGAATTTGTTACTCTTTGGGGTTGGAAATATAGCTTTAGGAATACTTTGCAAAAAGAATCCATAGACCGAATGTTCGTCTAGTAGTCTTAAGAATTATTTGAAAATGACCGCCAAGAAGTAAATATATCGATTTTTTAGTGTTAAGGTATTTTAAAGACATCGATAGATGGTCACACCGTAGGCAGGCACTGTCAATAAAATGGAAGCAGAGGGATTCTTTCCCATAGGACAGAGTTCCCCAGCCAAAGCCCCTGGGTCACGAACATACTCGCCAATTCAAACCGAATGCTTCTTGAGGACATACATAGTTAGGGTTGTCGAAATATCGATATTGATACATTTTGACGATATTTTTATGAATACTTTTTGGTTTTGGACAAAAGGAAGGTTTCTTAAGGGCATTCTTTTGGATATTAGTGGCTCGACAGTAATATCAAGAGAATGCCTTGAAAACCCCCATTTTTGTGGCCGAAACTAACCAAGATACCCCAAAATTTATTCAACAAGTATTCGATATCGATATTTCGACATCCCTAAGATGGGTGGGGTGGTACGTATCAGGAACACAGGAACGCTATTAAACATTTGTTTCCATGAGTAACGGGTATGTCGAAGTCGGTTAGAGCCGACTTAGCTTACGCTCTCGTTTATTCTAACTTTTAATAGAACATGTGTATTTGCCTGAAAAATTAGCAAAAATACTAAAAATGCCATAAATACCAAGACAGGTCGCTAAGTGAATAAAAAACTTAAAAATTCAACAAATATTTGGCCATTGACCTTAACTTAGGGCGTAGCTAGTTTCGTTTTAGTGGAAAAATCTGCTCGTGCCTGTGCGAATAGAGAATGTTGATCCAAGTGCACACAGAACGAACGTTCAGTGAATGTTGCCGAGAACTAATCTTTTAATTTTAGCGCTAAAGTAAGTAACCAGACAAGCTATTTGGATAATATGACCGAAAGAAAATAATGAAAATACTGGAAATACCAAGTAAGTTCTGAAAAAGTACTTAAAACACTGAATGAGCTCTTAAGTCTAGTAAAGTGCCGAAAAATTAAGACTTTGGGGAGACCTGGAGCTGCAAGATATTGTCAGATTTGGTGTGAACAACTGGAGCCAGGACATATAGAGTAAGATATATAGTTATATCGTGGCAAAGCATATGATGACATTTATAAAGACTAAGTAATTGTTTTCATTTGCTAAGTATAGAACCGCCGAAACAAATTATAAGCCAGATTCAACCGGCTGGGAATCCGTTTTCACATTTGAACTGGTTTAAGCTGGTTCGTTAATGGGTTTTGATATAAGGAACATATCTAACTTCACATGTATATTCACTCTACACATCTTTCCACTTAACAGACCAATGATAGGGCTTTGAAACTCCTGTTTTGAGCCGGTCTTGAACCAGTAGACTTACTAAGTCCATTATCAAAACCCGGAAATTTTTAAAAAAAAAATTTTAAAAGAAACCGTATCCTAAAAGAACGATTTAAACTCAGCCAACTTTTCATTTCATGTTTCAATTCGACGGACCCATCTGGCAACGCCATAACTTTTGACAGAGATGTCAGATCGCTTAATGACATACCGCGTTTGAAGCGTCAGTCCAACCAGATTTTTACCATGGAACAATACACGCCACGCGAGCGCTCTGAAATAGTTGAAATTTACATTCAACAAAACAAGTCAATTGTGAAAACTCAACGTGCTTTTAAAAAATTTCACATTTTCACATTTCACATTGAATGGGACCGTAAATAAGCAAAATTGCCGTATTTACGCCACTGAAAATCCTCAGGAGATTCAAGAAGTGCCTCTTTATGACGAAAAAGTCACAGTTTGGTGCGGCGTTAGTGCGAAAACGGTCATTGGGCCGTTTTTCTTTCAAAATTAAAAATGGCCATGCTGTTATCATCAACCAGGGAGCGTTATCGCGACATGATGACCAATTTTGTGATGCCAATTATTCGTCGAAAGCGTATGAGGCAGTTCTGGTTTCAACAAGACGGCGCTCCACCGCACACAAGTCGCATAACAATCGATTTTCTGAAGAAATTGTTTCCGGGCCGTTTGATGTCGAAAAGTGGTGATTTGGACTGGCCACCGCGTTCGCCCGATTTGACGCCGCCTGACTTCTTCTTGTGGGGATATTTGAAGTCAAAGGTTTACGTTAACAAGCCAAGGACCGTAGAAGAGCTCAAGGACAACATTCGTGAAGAAATAGCCGCTATTCCGGCCGAAATGTTGGCGAAATCGATGGAAAATGCTGCAAAAAGGGCACAATACGCCATCAACGCCAGAGGCGGCCATTTGACAGATATCATATTCAAAAATTGATGTAAACAAATCTACTTGGAACAAATTAAATGATTAAGAAAATTATAAAGTCATTTGAACCGGTCTTGAATCCAGTGGAGACTTACTAAGTCCATTATCAAAAAGAGTCGGGATTATTTGCAATTACACAAAAATAATTAAAAGTCCAAATAATCGTCTACTTTTAAACAATGGAAATCAAAAAACTGGAACCGTATACCGAAAAGAACCGATTAAAACTCAGAACCAACTTTTGATTTCTTGTATACCAGTATCCAAAAACCCATATTTTCGGAACCGCAAAGATCGAAAAGAGCCTAAACATTGTTCCGGTACAGTTTCGTTTCTGTGCTTCAACTACACTACAAAGCGAGCACTTGTTTTTGTGGAAATTTTCTTGGCATTTTCTTGGAACCACATTATAATAACGCGCGCTTCTCTGAACAGAAACCTACTTGGAAATTGTAGGACCTTTAGCAGACATGTATTCAAAAATTTGATCCATTTCTGTTCTAAAATGAGGAATGCAGCTTTGACACTTACTTTATTTGAAAGTGGAGACGACATCGATACAAATTTCACGCACTTTCATCAACTAATAAATAAATGAAAATAACGTTTAAAGCTCTCTATAGAAAAATACATCTTTTAGTTTCCAATCAATTCAATTTGTGAATATGACGCATTAACATAAAGCCAAAGGATCTTTAAACGTCGCTATTGTTGGATCATGATAATTGACTTGTAAAATAGGAGTCTATAAAAGAACACGATATAGCGAATATTTCTGCATTATTAACTCAAACATTGTATTTTCTGCGTTATGGCAGTCTTTAAGTAAGTGGATGATGTGTAATTATTTGAAAAGAAATGGGACAATACAAATAGTTCAGTGTCTTTACAAATCAAGGTTTTCTGATCAAGATTTTTCTGAGCTTTTAAAAGCCTTTCCTGTTTAAACTTTTGACAATATCAAAGAAAATTAAAATTAATCTTTAAAAGTACCAAAGGTACTGAAGTATATTTTCCATTTTTGCCACGCCCCCTAAAACGTTATATTTCCCACAATTTTGTAGATACATGATTCCTACCTTCTAGAGATATTTAAATCAAGATTATTTATTGATTTGCCGAAGGAATGATAACGATCGAATTGAACTATGCTCAAGTTAATATGGTTGTGGCGGTTCCAGTCCCAGTTCATCCAGCTCCAATAACAGATCCAGTTCATCTAACTAGTTCACACATCACTAACAACTATCGATGCTTGATACTCCCGTCTATTTATACTCTGTGGAAGGTACAGGGTATATTAAGTTTGTGCAAAAGTATGTAACAGGAAGAAGGAATCATTTCCGACCCTATAAAGTATATATATTCTTGATCAGCATCAACAGCCGAGTCGATATAGCCATGTCCGTCTGTCTGTCCGTCCGTCCGTCCGTATGAACAAACAGATCTCAGAGAACTATGAAATGTTAATAAAGACAGTTATTTAACAGAAGATGGTAAGAGATAGAGGTTTGGCATGTATGGGACAAATGCTTCTTATACTTGCAGGCAGATCGAGTTTATTTTCAATTTTTGCCCCGCCCCCTCCCGGCCCCGCAATTTTGAAAAAACGTCATATCTCCCACAGTTTTGTAGATAGATGATTCGTACCTTCTAGAGATAGGTAGTTATTAGCAATAGTATCGATATTGCCGAAGAAATGATAAAGATCGGATGAGCGGTTCTCAAGTTATAAGCAAATAAGTGAATCACTCCCCCGCTCAACACCCTCCCACCCTTTCACAACCAACGCCGCACAATGTTAGAAAGAGAGAGAGAGAGTGAGACAGAGAGAGGGAGAGAGAGAAAACTTAGAGATGAGCGCAGCAGAACTAGACCTAGTCTAGGTACAGAGTATATTATAGTCGGTGGCTTGACCGACTTTCTTACTTGTTTATATTTTAATTTGTGGTTCTGTTTAGGTTCTTTTTTGAGTTTTGGGGAAATAAATGGGAAAAAAATCTTAATAAAAGAGATAAAACTTTTTCGGTTCCTGCCGGTTCATCAAAAACTCAAAATGTGGTTTACGGTCCCGATTCTGTCTCTGAGCCTTAGTCGGTTCTATTAAAGTATACTGTTCCGATTGGGTGTTCGTTGTAATTAAAAACCAAATATCGAATTCTATTCCTATCTTTATTTCACCATAAATGGGATTTCATTCATTCATTCGAAATATGTGCCGCTGGATGAATAGCAAAATCTAAATGTTGACAGAAGCATTCTCGAATGAACGTTAGCGATAATGTTTTATTATTTTTTCTCTGTCTTTTTTTTGGGCTTTGTGCCTAGTCATGACTATCAGCGCTGACGCTGGAACAAGAGAAAATAAAAAACAAACGCGAAGAGCGGCCAGCTGTTGTGATATATAAAAGGCGTGTTCCAATCTTTGGACATACTCAGTTACCAAGCCATCGTCGCATAGCGTGGATACCTCAATTGACTATAAATTAGCCTAACCTTGAAAAGTAGTCCGTATTTTTTTTTTTGTTTTTACTATGGATCGTTGGTTGAATCGCGTTGCCGTTGTCACAGGTGCCAGCTCGGGCATTGGTGCGGCCACTTGCAAAGATTTGGTGGCCAAGGGTATGATTGTGGTGGGTCTGGCACGTCGCGAGGATCGTTTAAACGAGCTGAAGGCCTCACTGCCAGCGGATCAGGCCAAACGCTTCCATGGACACAAATGCGATGTCAGCGTGGAACAGGAGGTGATTGATACCTTTGCCTGGATCGACAAAACCCTGGGCGGAGCTGATGTCTTGGTGAACAATGCAGGAATAGTGCGCCATGTGGGTTTACTTGATCAGGGCAACTCAAATGATATGCGCGCCGTGCTGGATACCAATGTCTTGGGTGTGACCTGGTGTACACGTGAAGCGTTCCTGTCCCAGAAACGCCGTGGGGTCAAGGATGGGCATGTGGTGATTGTCAACAGTCTGACGGGACATCGAGTGCCCATTGTACCGGGTATGAGCTTGAGCATGTATCCTCCCTCCAAGTATGCGATTACCGCCATGACCGAGGTATTGCGTCAGGAGTTCCTCAACAAAGAGACCCAGACTAAGATAACGGTGAGAAGTGATGGCCCCGATTGAATTGATGGTGTTTTACTGAAGCGTTTTTTATTTATTTTACAGAGCATAAGCCCTGGCGCTGTGGATACCGAAATTATAGACAAGAATATTACTGATAAAATGCCCAATTTCCCCATGCTAAAGGCGGAGGATGTGGCCGATGCGATCAGCTACTGTATTCAAACCCCACCCAATGTACAGATACATGAGTTACTCATCAAGCCCATAGGAGAGACACTCTAAACTGATTTTGGTTAAGATCTTATCAAATAAACATACTCATTTTCCCCAAGGCAAAAACTAATCTAATGTTTATTGTCCACACTGTAAATTCGTCTTTTATTTATTTACACTCGGAGAAAAAAAGCTTAAAAATTAAAAAAAATTGTTAATACTTAAACTAAGTCAAGGAATTTTCAAACAAAAAGGACATCTCCTCTAGATAGGTATTGATGTTGAAGCAAACCTCTCTCTCAATAGTTTGTGTTGACATAAGTAGCGAAAAAATCTAGTTAATGTCACAGCGTTGCCCCCCTATGCACCAATTATAATCGGTAAGACTAGATTTAGATGTTATTAAACCTTTTTCTTCTCATCTTTTATCTGAGAGTACGGATAATGAAAATTAATGTTCAGCCTGATCGTACTGGATAACATGAATTTTGGATGTCATTTTCTGGTATCCATAAAAATTTTCGAAATTCTTGGTAAAATGCTGGTCCCAGCTTCTATATATATTCTTAGATTTGCCTCACCAATAACTAATTTTTCTTTGTAGAATTCAATTTAGAAATAAACTATCAAAAAGTAACTATTTTATTTATTCAATTTCTAATTTTTCCAAATTTTTGAAAATTTTGTTGTGGCACTTAACTAATTAGCTGATGGGAAAATAATGTTATTCGCTAGCGATGGTCTTCTTTGCGCCCTCGACAATTACTACGTTTTTGCCATAAAATTCACGATTTCTTCAATTTGCCAAATCAAATTGGTTCCTGTTTATGCAGCTTATGGCAATTCACAAAATGACCAGCGCACATATGAGAAAACAAAAATCTGGCAACACCAACGCAACGTTAAGTTGGCAGTGCCTCGACATTTCATGAACTGACGGCGAATTCATAGTCAACTTTCGTGCGTAAGTCGAATTCATGAAATGGTGTTTATGCACGCACTTTTGGACTTAGCATAAACGTAGTAAATCAGGCATGTTCTCAATTCCATTACTCTTTGAAAAGTAAATTGAACGTAATTCCTCTTTGGTTTCGTTTTTGTGTTCTCAATTCCGAATGAAATTGCTCTCTTTTTACTTTTTGCAAATCACTGGACCAAGCGAAAATGCCACTAGATACACAAGAGAGAAACCAGAATTCCTAGCGAAACGATTGGAAATGGAACAGTCAGAAATGAGAGAGTCTGACTTTTAGGTATCACTCTTCGTTTTCGTTATTATTAATCAAATAAATTCTGTATAAATCAATTATAGACTAGAATGCAAATTAAATTTCGCTAATAATTTCTAAATTGATCACAAAATTAAGGAAAATTCACTTTAACTACATCTAGCAACGAAGAGAGTGCGCAATTTGGCAATTACTTTTCATTCCACTGACTAACAAGCATTAGTTTTCAAAACGAAAATCTCTTTCGTTTTGGTGTTGCGAGAACATGAATCAATTCCACTTTCGAAAAGTTGCCGTGGAAGTGGAATTGAGAACATGCCTGAATGTTATGCATACAACAACAAAATACAAGTATTCATACTCTGCGAGGCAATAGTGAGCAAAGTGGAGCTGTTGTTCTAGCGCCCTACAGCTGCTATTCGCGATATGCTTTAAATTTGTTTAAATCAAAAGTTTTAAACTTAATTTTTGAGTACATTGTTCCAAAATATATAAGAATAAAATTGTGTATTCAGTTTAGACAATGACCACGCCTGGACCGCAAAGGGCGAACCCAATTCGCTATTC
>JAEIFU010001741.1:0-59418 GCA_018904235.1 Lordiphosa stackelbergi | reverse complement strand
ATGAATTCTGCTTAAAATCTGATATTCGTCTCTCTGATTGCATTTCGCGTTTTCAAGTAGCAGTTAAAAATGCAAAAAAGTTCGATTTTTGTCATGTCTGCAAGTGTATCAAAATTATACGACATATTTCAATTTGTTGGATTTAGTTAACATTTTATTCTTAGAATGGTATACAAACACTATTAAATAAGCAATAGAGCCACCTTGAGCCTTTTCTACCTCGAAAAGTCTCTTAGGCATTGAATTCAACAAATTTGTAAGTAAATTTTGGTCTAAAAGAGACCATTGAGCCAAAATTTCGCTTTTAAGGCTTTCGACATTCTCAAATTTGTTGTTATTTGCGTAAACACGCCTGGCTAAGATACCTACAATGTTCTCAATTGGATTAAGGTCAGGGGAGCGTGCTGTCCAATCCAAAACATTTATATGGTGATCACTTATAAAGCGCAGGGTCTATCTTCTCTTGTGAATAGATGCATTATCTTGCGGAAAAACAAGATCTCTTTCCATATTTTTTTCAAAAAATGGCAGAAGACGATCCTCCAATACTTTTTTGTATTCTCCACTGTTTATCCTGCAGCTTGTGAAGCTCAGATCAAGCGTTCCAGACGCATGAAAGGCTCCCCAAAACCATTGCGGATCCGCCTTCGTAATGGCGTTTGGAAAACATAAGCGGATCCTTACGCAAATCTATCCAATAGTGCTGAAACCCATCTGGGCCGAAAGAACAACATTTTTTTCATCAAAAAATATTATCTAAATGTCACATATTGAACAAAGCTGTTTAAACAAAATTAAGCTAAAATTTTATATCGAGGCCCAGTTTCTCTCCAAGTTTTATTTCCACAAATTGAAGTCGTGCTGTTTTGTGGTGCGGCTTTAAGAACGGAACCTTTTTTAAGACTCCTCTGACAATGCACTCCGATGATTGCAGCGTCCGCCAAACAGTCATCCGGGACACAGGCTTATTGCAACATGGGGCAAGTGTGGAGCACGAAGCTATCGAATTGCTAGCTTTAAGTATTATGCTACTTTTTCGCTGTCAAACAGCTTGGGTTTTCTTCCAGAGCTATGCTTCACACCATATTCATCCGGATTGTTCAAAAATTTGGTGATAACACAACGTGTTTGACCGATTTTACGCGATATTTCGGTTACATTAAAGCCAACATCGTTGTAGGCTCTTATCCTTCCCTTTTCCTCGTCGGATAACAAACGCCCACGCGGCATTTTATTACAAATTCATTGAATTGTTAGCAGATATATAAAAAAATTGTATTGAAACCAAATCTTTGTCTCCAGCCGCAATATTTGAAATATGTCGTATAATTTTGATACACTTGCAGACATGACAAAAATCGAACTTTTTAGCTTTTTTAACTGCTATAGAAAACGCGAAATGCAATCAGAGAGACGAATATCAGATTTTAAGCAGAATTCTTACCCCAAAAAAAAAAAAATTTGTATTTATACCCACAATAAGGTGTTTTTTTAAAAAATTTCTTGATCTTGCCAGATCAGCAGTTTTCGTGTCAAATGCTACTGTTAAACATGTTCAGCTTAGCCTTCCTCCATTTTAAGGTTAAATTGGGCGACCTTCTGATTTTTAGAACATTTGTTAATTGAATTCAGAATTTACACATACCCTAGGTCTAAATTGTGCGAACTTAGAAGGCTGCTATGCGGAATCTTGAACCACACACATTAAACCACCAACACGCATACGTAGAGTGCTGACATAGTGAAATATCACAGCTGTATCCGCCAGTGTTGTTGATGACCGTGAATTATCAATTCGGCCCCCTTCGCAATCCAATTGGGCCTCTGTTATTCCACTAAGTGGAACATTTTTGGGAAAGGATTTGGGTATAAAACATTTTGAAATACAGAATTGAACACACACGACCTATCAAAGCGGCTATCTTTTGGTGAATGGGCGCTGGCAAAGTTGGGTGAAGATAAAATTTTTTATCGGAAAATTGTGTTCAGCGACGAAGCTTATTTTTGGTTACGTGAACAAACAAAAATGCCGTATTTGAAGAGCAGCCAGAAGCATTACCAGAACTGCCAATGCATCCCGAAAAATGCACTGTTTGGTGTGGATTATGGGCCGGTGGCATCATTGTACCATTCTTTTTTAAAGATGACGAAGGCAGGAACGTTACTGTCAAAGTGAAAGCTACCGTGCGATGATTACAAACCTTTTTCTTGCTCAAAATGGAAGAGCTGGACTTGCCTGACATGTGGTTTCAACAGGACGGTGCCACATGCCACACAGCACGCAACAATGGGCCTATTGAGACGCGAGCTCGTTGAACAGTTTATTTTATTTAACGTTTTTGGCCGGTCAATTGGACTCTTAGATCTTGGGTTATAACGCCTTTAGAATATTGTTTGTAGGGCTATGTTTAGGCTCATGTTTATCACTGGAAGCCAATATTAAAGAATTTATTCGTAACATACCGGCCGGTAGATGTAGTATGCCAAAAATGGAACCCATCGTATGAACTATTTGACGTGCAGTCGTGGTCAACATTTGCATGAAATCATCTTTAAACATTAAAGAATTTAGATATTTTTATATAGACTCAAATAAAGATTTCATACATTTTTCGAACTTTTATGTATTTTTTCAATCAAACCCGAAAGCTGCTAAAAATCACCCTTAAAAAGAAAAGGTAAGGTAAGAAAGGAAAGGTTCTCTCTTTCTTGACGGAGTAAAGCTCTAAATTATTAAACACTGAAGCAGGCCATGTTAATCTAGATACATAACATGTGTGAATCGTTTGTTATTCAATAGGTAGTTTCGTCAAAAGATATCTAACATAGAAGCACACTTTGAAACGCCTCTCTGTTTTGACTGATTTTAACTGTGAGAACAAAAATTTGTCGACATAGGAAAACAAGTTGGAAAAGCCCCGTACAGAGTACGACGAAAAATTCGTTTCGATACAGTATTTCACATAAATAGAAACACTTTCTAACAGCACATGAGCATCAAAGCAAAGCCAAGGTGTTTCTGATTGTATGAAATACTGCATCGAAACAAATTTTCCGTCGTACTCCGTACGGGGGCTTTAGGTAGAGACGGACAGAGTCACAAAAATAACCCAAAGAGTTTAAAAATGACTCGGAGAACAAAAATGAGAGCGAACAGCTGACTAATATATGAGTGAATTATTGACAACGCAGCAAGGTGTGATTCCTTGTTAGATTTTCTTTGGTTCCATTTGTTTGTAGCTTAACCACGGAGCCATGGGTAATAGAGATAAACATTGCGCTGCCCCTCAATTTTGCTGGTGCTATACGATAGTGCCCAAAAAGTTTCTTAATAGGGCTATTGGGAAATCACTGTAAGAGCGAGACGACCATATTCCCAAATGTATCCAGAGATCGTAAGTGAGAGCGAACGGCTGACCCAAAAGTATCTAGAGCAGGGTTCCCCAAGCAGAGAGCGCGAAAACGTGACTGTCTTTCTCTAACACACAATGAAGGTTGACTTCGGCAAGCATTCGGTAATAATTGGCAAGTAAGTTCGTCCCCCCGGGGCTATCGTTGGGGAACTCTGGGCGAACAGCTGACTAATTTCTGACAGAAGCAGTGTCGACTGAGCAAAGTTTCTTTCTAATAATCATTATCCACTTTAACGGTCGCATGTGGTTGCTCTATGTTGCTTTTATCTGGTAGGAGCTGTGTGTCCCCTAGCAAGGTGGTCAGACAGGCTTTTCTGGCATGGCTTGACTATCTGAGAAAATGAATATGAACTTAGCTTCCTCTGATACGAGGGTTTCCAGAAGGTTGGTAGCTTCCTGAAATGCAACAACAAGAAATTTGTAAACACTACAATGATTAGGGAGTCGGAATTTGATCCCGAGCTCTGGACTGATAACTTTTTCTCCTACCCGACCATCCAGTTTTGAGCCAACAGTGCAGAAATTAGTGTCATTCGGTTTGCAGAGGGGCATTGAGTTCTAGTCCAGACAATTTGCTATGCTGACTTTATACATGGTGGTAAACGTTATTGTTGGGTTGCAGTAGTCATGGATTGGCGGTACCGCTACTTGAAGTAGACTGGAGAGGACAGAGTTATATGTGCAAAGCTTTTTGAAGTACGATATCCGGTGGTTGCTCTAGAGCTCAACACAGGTACATTCAAATCAATTGGAACCAAAGAAAAAAAAAAAAAACACAGAAACACTCTTATTTGTGTTTACTCCTCTAAATCATCATATTCAAATTAATTTCCACTTCCCCTTTATTTCAGGATTGGACTCGCAAGGGTGGCTGGCGTGTGATTTCCTCACGCAAAGCCTGCGTACCCGGCGATGAAGGTTATCCCCGTGTTTCGGATCGTTCGGCTCCCTCTGATTATGCGGCTCGTGGCTTCCAAAACTCGCCTTTATAAGCCAACTCCAACTCTGGTTGATTTTTAAGTTTGAAACATAAATTAATAATAAACATGGAAACAACTTGGAGGCCCCTTGGAGTTTTGTCATTGGCCAAATCATGGAAACTGCTGCGTTGGGTAAATTTTTTACCGCATTACGATTGCTGCTGCTCAAGCAGTTTGTTATTTTTGTGCCCATTTCGGTACAAGTTTTCTCAATTATCGGTTACTTTCTTTTATTTTGATGTTCGAGCTTCCACAAGAAGACTAAAGTGCGGATGACAAGTAAATAGAAACGAAAGTGCTGAATAATCACAAAACAAAAGAAAAATTATAGTGAAGATTAATTAAACCAAATGGAAAAGTCAAATGTTACCAGCAAAATCATATAAAAGAAGTGAAATAATTTAAATATGACTAATCAAGTAAATTGTTTTAACAAAAATGCTTTCCTTCTGGAAAAGAAGAACAATGGCAACTGGTTAATATGTTCACCCATAACAAATCAAATCAAGTAAGAGCTGTTCAATGAAGACTGCAACATACCCCGTACGTTTTAGTTTAGTTTGCCTGCATGCCCAGGTGTCAAAACACGCAGCATTCCCTAAGAGAAGAGAAGCTTAACGGGCGTTTATTATAAAATTTTTGAATAGTAATAGTATTTGAGTAAGCAAGAGATGAACCGTTTTCCGTTCTCGATCTATTTTTGATAGTTTTACCCGCATAGGAAACTATCGTAAGCATTTCCACTTAAGGAAACTCTCGTCTAAGTAGGTCGCATCTCCAAATGCTGAAAAGACCATGCAAATATTCATCCAAAATATACATCCTATTGAGATTTTCAGAATGGATAGATATTTGGAACATTATTTTTGAAGGACAAAATGTTTTGATATCAACTTTATTAAAATATCGGCTATTCATGTTTATGGGTTTTCATATGTGCCAGAATATACTCCTAAACGCTATTTAAGGTCCGTGGTTTATTGTCGCGGTTTAGTGTTATCACAGTCATGGCTTTGCAGTTGTGAGTGCACATTTCTGGTTTGATAAAATTAATTTCTATAGTATTTAGCGGTTCTTTGACCACAGACAATCTTTAACGTAGAATTGTTCTCGTGCATTGTGCATCCGGCATGATTTGGTTTGAATTTTACTATTTTCGATTCTCTTTCGCCTATTCGCAATTTTATGATTCTTTAACGGTCTCCTAGATGATAAATCGTCCTAATATCTAGAAAAGTTGCTATCGAATCAAATCCAAACTTTCAAATCATTGGCCGTGTTTACCAGCATACAACAAACATCACAAATCGTGCATCAAACATCATCCATAAAAAAAGAGGTGATTTGTTCTTTTTGCTCATAACTTAAGAACCGCTCATCCGATCTTTATCATTTCTTCTGCAAATCGATACATAATGCTCATTACTATGTATCTCTAGAGAAGTACAATCCTTAAATGTCGTAAACTGTGGAAGATATGATGTTTCAGAACGGAAGGAGTATACGAATTTTATGTTCCATACATGTCAAACCCTTATCTCTTACCATCTCTGAAATCTGTTTGTTCATACTGACATGACTATATTGACTCGGCTGTTGATGCTGATATTATAGACTATATATCACATGTACACAGGGTCGAAAATGATTCCTTCTCTCTGTTACATACTTTTTCACAAACTTAATATACTCTGTGTACCTTTGCTACAGAGTATAAAAACAGCTTGAATTTTACTGTTTTTTCATCCCTCACAATCACAAAAGCTGGCAATCATGATTGCACATCACATTCGTTCACCACAACAATCGAACTAAATTCCATCGATTGTTTTGTCGTCGATTTGTGCCGTTTTACAAATTTGGTTTTTTGCTTTGGTTTTCACTGAGAAATTCGCGGAAATTTTCAAAGAGGAAGTCAAAGCTGCAGCAGTGTACAGAAATCAACTGGTATTCATGGAAATTCTCTATCAAACACAAAATTAAATCAAAGTGGCTTAGAAGTGGATACCACTTATTTTCAGATTTAAAAACAGAATCTAAAATCGTAAATGAAATCGTCTTGGTCTTTTGGCCTACATGAAATTTCCTAGAGCAACAAAACCCAGCAAGTTTTTTTTTTTTAAGTTTAAACTAGAAAAAAACCGAAACTTTATAATTTAAAGGAGGAAATGATAGTTGTATAGTATGTATATTTTGTGTCTATTATACAAAATATAAGGGCTTGTTCCAAGCAACACATTTTAACAGTTAAATCCTCGTACTCAGAACGACAGAGTTTTTTAAATAAATAGAAACACTTTCTAATATCACATGAGCATCAGAGCAAAGCC
The DNA here is from genome assembly GCA_018904235.1 of Lordiphosa stackelbergi. Classification (NCBI taxonomy): domain Eukaryota; kingdom Metazoa; phylum Arthropoda; class Insecta; order Diptera; family Drosophilidae; genus Lordiphosa; species Lordiphosa stackelbergi. Next base: position 52,695 of record JAEIFU010001741.1, on the reverse strand, counting down.
AAGGTGTTTCTATTTATATGAAATACTGTAACCAAACAAATTTTCTGTCGTTCTGAGTACGAACCTTAAGGAAGAACTTGTTAACCTTACTGAAAATGCATCTTTAGTTTAGTTTAGTTCTTTAGTTAACAGACAAAGATTTAAACTCTTTAAAATTTGCCTAAGCCAGAAACGCCTAATACGAACCCCGAAAACAGACTGGTTAAGAACATTCGATAGTAAATAACAAATAGTGTTAAAGACCAAAGTCAGAAAACAGAGTATCTGCTCGGTAGGCGACATTGAGAGGTCCGTGGAGACGCTCACAGCCAACCTCGCCAACGTGAAAATTCGGCTTTGGCGTCGATTTTGGCATATGGAGCATGTAAGCCTTAAGTTTTTTACAACATTTGATGGCCTTCTACTGCATTTTTTTTGCTGTTTTTCAAATGAAAGCAGAAAAGTAAACTTTCCCGCAAATTGTGTTTTGTTGGCACAAAAGTTGACCTATTCGAAACACACAAAAACTATGTTGTTTACACTTCAGCGAAACGACACATACTGAAAACGGAAGCCTCATGAGGAGGCTTCAAAATTAAGTTGATTGTAAATTGTCCGATTTTATGTAACCAGAACCGGAACCAAAACTGATATTTGAAATTTTTTGTAAATCGCTATACGAGAACCGATGTTCTTGGAACCGAAACGTTGTATCGGTACATTCTAAGCAACAACTAGACTAAATTGGTGAAATCGTTTGCTTTAAATAAAAAGAATGGCTTAGCAAATCTTTTATAGTGTGATATAGAAAAACGCGAAACCATTCGCTTTGAAAATGTTGCATCCTATATTCGTATATCCTAATTATAATGTCATGATAACCTTAGAACAAAAAAAGGACTTGTGTTATCCATTTCTCTTCAAGTGAAACTTAATCAGGAAAGCAGCTCTGACTAAGGCTGCAAACCTCTGAAATTCTGGAGAAGGTTCTGTCCGGGGGTTCAAACTCCTTGGAACGTGTTAAGTTCGCATGCGAAGAAGGTGCACCTTCTATAAACACGGTGGGCAGAAATAACAGAAAGGGTACAACAACATTCTTATTTTTGTCATTTGCTTTCGATCATCGCGATGCAGCGTGTGTTTGTTGTAATATCAATTGCGTCGTGGAAAGAGAAAAATAACGGGCCGGGTTGCGACGGGTAAGAAGGGCTATGAGGCTGCCCACCGTTGATGTAAATCAATAAATGGATTTGATTTGCCATTTAACAACTTGACTTTATTTCCTTCTAGAAGTCGTAGTATGCATATTGGATATAATTTTAAAATGTTAATGCAGCACTAACGGTTAAAATATTGTGATAATTTAAAAACTCTTGAAAAACTGACTAATTTTGGTTCCGGTTCGGGTCCAGGTTCGGTAGCCAAAAAACCCAAATCAAATTGGTACTAGGGGTTCGGTTCGGAATCGGTTGAAAATGGAAGCTAAGTGGATTCATACATGTGTTTGTAAAAAAGAAACGTCATTTCAAAAAGATCAGTATTTTCCCCAAACAGTTAAATGGCAACAAACATCATAATAATTTCTGAGAAACGTTCCCAAAATGAAAAAGATGAAAATTCAAGAAAGTTGCCTTGTGGTGAAAAAAACGTTTTTTTCTTTTGAGTATAATTATTATGTCATCGCAAACAAATTGAATAGACTCGAGACCAGTGTCCGAACTTTTTTATATATTTAAAGGGTACATACCGGTACGTACCGGTGTTTCGAAATAAAAATCAAGGTACCGGTTTTGAACCGAATACCGAAATAATATTAGAATCAAAACAAAACCGTACCTGAACAAAAATCAAAACCGAATTACGATTCGGTTTGATTCCCTGGATTTAATACAAGTGACGCCTTCTCTTTAAAATCTTTTAAAATTAATAGAATTGTAATTTGAATTCATTGATTAAGGGCCGATTTCACATCTTCCACATAGAGCTTTCTGTCACATCAACTAACAAATAACAGAGTAAAATCTATCAGAGCTGCAAACCGGTTCGGAGTTGAACCGCTCCGGAGTCGGAGACTCCAGAATTTTGGAAATTTGAAATTTTCTATGCGAACGATATAAAATTGAGAAGCACTGTACATTTTATCTCTAATACTCATTGCTCCATGATTTATTGACCTGGTGCCTGATAAATCGCCCTATGATTCAAGCTCAAATATAATATTATCAACCCTCTAAACTTCCATATATGAATAAAATGTTTAAAGGCCGTTTTCTCATCTCATGTTTCTTTCCTATCCGACACACACCATCTGGAAGAAGAGAAATCGGCACTAAGTTTGTTCAATTTACTTATATGTTTTCTCAATTAGCGAAGAACAAAATTATTCCTGAACCCCAGTTCGAACCCGAACCTAGGTTCACCGACCTTCTGAACCTGCTCCGTGAACCCGAACCCATCAAATTCCGCGGGTTTGAACCCTGGAGTGAACACCTGCCGATTTTTAGGAGGTTTGCAGCCCTGAAATCGATGACTATCTGACACATAGCAGCTATCTGGGAGAACAGAAATCGGCCCTAAGTATGACAATTTTAAAATACAATTTCTGAATTGTAGGAATTATTTGAAACTTAATTTTAAAGCTTGTGAAAAGCTTAGCTTGGCCCATTTACAATTTTAAACAATTTTCATTGTATATTTTACCCTATCCCCGGGTTTACCAAAGGGTTTACCTGAAAGTTTTTAGGGTTCATATTACTCTTTAAAGTTGTAGGCAGAAGAAATTATGAAGAAATTAGGCCTTTTTATAATATATCTCAAAGCTGTCAGGTGCTTAAGGGGGGAGGGGGGGGGGTTTAGGGGCCCCCCCCCTCAGAGCCCAAAAATAACTTAATTCACCAAATATATGGAAAGAGCCATTTTAGTAATCAAGGATTGTTCCAAAAATCATTAATGACCGAACGTTGAAAATCGAATTGAATATTTGAATTAATTTTGATTACACACGTTTATGCAAATATCTCGCAAACCTGACGTGGGGGGGAAAACAAACAATTTTAAACTCAGCGACCAAAAATACATATGGAGACGTTTCTTTCTAAAAATTTACCTTTTTTTTATAAACCTGTGTTATTTAATGTTGAAAATTATTAAAGAAACATATTATCGGAAAGCTGGCTACTCGCTTGCATGACGACGAGATTTGGCTTGGCAAGTTGAAGTTAAAATATCTTTGTGAACGTTTTCCAGAGCTAACTCGCTTGGTCTGTCCTCAAACATATTGCGACGATGGTTGGTTTTCAATCTTTTCAGCAGAGAAAAAGTCCGTTCAACTGTTGATGAGGTGACATGGATCGTAGAAAACAATTGCAATAATATTGCAACGTTCGGAAAAAATGATTGAATTTCTTCGATTTCATGAGCTGTAGTGCCTCGAGTGCAGTCTGGGCTTTTTAAACTCTGAGTTCTCACAACTCCTGTGCCACATAATAAATTCATTTGTCAGCTCGGTTTTGGTGCAATTATTCAAGTCCCCCACATAAATTTTTTTTCAGCTTCTACAATATTTTGAGCTGTGGCCCTCTAGAGCCAGAATATCAAGAAATTTTCGTTCAAATCTCACACATAAATAATAAAACATGAAATCCACAAAAGTTTTCCAATCGCACTCATGAGTTGTGCCGCCTATGATGAGGACTAGCTGTCTCTGAAATTCCTAAGCTTTTCTAATGCTCCAATAATGTAAAGCAGAGTTCCCCACATAGCCCCTTGAGACCGAACACATAGACATTTTTATATTTTAATATTATACAGGTCTGTTCTCAATTCCACTTCGGTTTTCGTATAAAAATTTGAGTTGGCCATTCTACTCTTAAAAATTTAAATGAAAGTTGTAAAGGAAATCTGTAGCTACTATATCAAAGCTTCCTTTTTCTACGAATTGAATCCGCTTGGCATTGAGCTGTCGGTTTCAACTGCTTGAGCAATTCCACTTTTACTAGTAGCCGTAGATATGAGTGTCACCTTCTAAATAACCTTATCAGCACAGAGCTCAACGTACAAACGTTTATACGAAAACCGAAGTGGAATTGAGAACAGGTCTGTATATGTGGTTATTTTTGGATAAGTCCGATTTCTTTCCAAGATTAAATATTTCGGAAAAATTTTCTGATAACATCAAAAATCTGAAAAAAAACTATTTATTAGTCCTCCGTCTTTTCTTATTTAACGTACCTTTAGTTTTTCGATATCATAGCGCTTTTAAAAGTTATAGACCAAAAATTATAAAAAAAAAATTGAATTTTTGCACAACATTTACCATTAACACTTTTTTCGGTTTGAAAATAGCAAAGTAGTTATTGTGAAACAAAAGAGAGGATATTAAAAATTTTTATATTTTAGTCTGCTTTTTGTTATCTTAAAGACATTAAGGATTTTTTTTTGTTAAAAAAAAAAAAAAAAAGAAAGACAAACCTACGTTCGTACGTAGGTTTTTTAATACACAAATAATTTGTTCCAACAATTGGTAAGAAACCCAAAAAAACTTCAAAGAACAGCTTAAAAACATTACATATTACCCATGACCGTGTTTGAGAGCAGTATATTGAGAACAAAACAGTTTTTCTTACTAAAAACCTTTTTCCAAAAAACATTTTTTTGGGGGGGGGAAGGAAGAAGACACCCGATGCGGTCGTTTCCGACATATTAGCATGCGTGCAGTAAAAAGAAGACTCTGTGCAAAGTTTCAGCTCGATAGCTCCAAAACTGAGGGACTAGTTCGCGTAGAAACAGACAAAGAAGACGGACAGACGGACGGACGGACAGACGGACGGACAAAGCTTAATCGACTCAGCTCGTCATGCTGATCAAGAATATATATACTTTATGTGGTCGGAGTTGTTCCTTCTATGCGTTGCAAATTCTGGGCAAAATTATAAAACACTTTTAAAGTTAAAAAAAGTGACGTAAATTTTTATAGTCTTTGGCTATAACAATTAAAAGTGCAATGATACTACCACTACCAACTATTTTTTCTGATACTTTCAATATTAGATTGCAATTTTTCAGAATAATTTAAGTTTGGGAAAAAAACGATATTATTAAAAATAACTACATTTTCCATATTAAAATCCAAAAATTTTTATCTTGTAAGCAAAATAAAAACTTCGTGTTTAGTTTTTATGTAATTTCATTCAATGCAGCTTACACAAAAACAAATTTGGTTGGAATATGACCCTGAATGTGGCCCCCAACAAATGTAAAGAATCCTCTCTAAACACACTTTTAGACAAATATCTTGTAAACCTGAAGTGCTGGGGAAAACGGACAATTCATTTGAATTCAGCGACAAAAAATGCATATGGAAAGCCTTATTTCTTCTCTATTGCAAAAGTTGTCCTATTTTGTAAGCTTTTGTAATTAGATCAAGATGCATTTGATATAAAAAAGAACCAAACTTAAAAATAATGGCGGAAAACTTAAGTTATAAATGAAAAAGTGAATTTTTGGGTCAAAATATCGCCCTAGTCGTCATGCAAGATTCGAAGGCGCTGTCGAGGATTGTTAATTTTAAGTAACATGTATGAGATTTGGTTACAATACGATACCAGAAGAAGACCTTTAGCAAATTACATTCTTTCGAACCCCATCACTTTGTAATCGACAAGTGGGCGATAGCCGAACGCTTTTCGAAGCTCCATTACAACTGCACCTAACAATCTAAGAAATGTAATGGACGGTGTAGATGGGCCGCCCACTAAACGATACACATAGTATGCGCTGTTGTAATGCAGGTACTTTACGACGTAATTTACTTTGAACTAAAAGGTTGTTCAAAGATATTTGAACAAGTGCATTTAAGACCGCTACCTGCGGTCGCCTCAAGCCGAGGCGCACAAAAATAGAAATTAGAACCTAAAAAATAAGCAGCCCCAAGAAGGGACACATCTGTTAGTAATAAGGCATTTCTCTGCTTGGGGTAAAACCAAAAAATGTATAAAAGGGAAAACTCAATACTTTAATAAACATTCAGCTTCTAGAAGAGGAGCTAGTCACTCGCACCATATATGCGTTTTATTTAAGGTATATAGAGTGGTAATGCTATTGAAGGTATGTTAAGTTAAATTATTTATTAAAGGTATATTTAAACAATTTATTAGCCATTCAAATATACAAGAAAATAAAACAAATCGACTAAAAGCTATTTAAAATTAGTTGTTTTTTCGCAGATGCGGAGATGCACAGCGCCACAAAAAAAACGAACAAGGCGGCATATAATTTGGCGCTCAGTTAGCTGCGCCGCTGGGTAGTGTCATAACAGCTTAATTTTACAGCGCCCTCTAGGCGGCATATTCTGCGCTCAGTAAGCGACCTCTATGAACGATGAAATATTTTAAACAAAGAGCAACAACAACCACAGCGATCTCTCTCTCTCTCTATCTCTCTCTTTCTTGATTGCTCTTCCATTTGGGTTCTCACACGATTTTGACAGCCGACAGCGCAGTCAGCTTTATTTCTATTTCGACGCTGCTTGTCTCTCGTGGCTCCGTCGCAAAAAAGTGAAATAAATGAATTTATTAATTTTGCAATAATTATTTAAACAGTATTTCCAAAAAGTTGACAATTTTGTTGTGTGCTGTAAAGTGCTACACACACACGCACACCTAGACTTGCAAAAAAAAGTTAGCCTTGACTTGTAAGAGGTTAAAAAGTAGCAACAACAACGAAACCCAAAAAAAAAAGAACAAAAAGTGAAGTGAATTTGTCTTGCTGGCTGACGGAATAATTGTTGTTCTTGCTTCGGTTCTACTTCATTGTGTGTGTGTGTGTGTGTGTTGTGCTATGTGTGTTTGTGCAATTTTATTGTTCATCTAAATCCCAATTCCAATCCGCGTGTGTGGAACGCGTGGCCAGTGCCCACCCCCAAATGCAACCAAGTCCACGTCTCTTCAGCCGGAACAGGTGAGTGATCTCTCTGCCACCTGGCAAGTGGCAGGTGCAACCCTCTAACAAAGATTTGGCAAGATTCCCCCACTTGGACCAAGATGCCGTTGCTTTTTAACATTTTTTTCTGGTTTCTACGAAAAAAAAAAAAAAAGTCAACGACGTCGGCGCTGCTCACGTTTTTTTTTCCATATTTTCTTATGTGCCGCCTCCTCTGCCAACGTTTGCGCTCAGCGGCTCTCTCTCTCAGTTGCGCGCGCAGCTGTCATCGACGTCGGCTTCCCGCGCGCGGGAAATCATCGACTTTAGTCATTGATAATTTCCAAAATATTAAAATGATTTTTAATTTTTTAACAAAATCAGATACTGCAGGTTTTAGGCTTTCGTTTAAATATAAATTTGCCCAGGGTTTCATTCAATTTGCAGGCGCCAGAGGGTCGCAAAGATGGGGCCAAAAACGTTGAAATCGTCATCGAGACAACAACAAATTGTTCAAGATGTTTGTTTGGGTTGCGGGCAGAGTTGTCAACTGAGCGTGCGGAATGGTGAGCGAGGCATTTGGGAATAAATTGAAATATTTGAGTGAAAATATGTGAAATAATTAAACAATTAACAAAGTCATGTTAAATTAAATTGTGACAAAACATAAAATAAATGTCTAAATTGGCCTAAATAAAGGGCTAAGGGCAGATTTCTCAAATAAATTAAACTATGTGTCACATAAACTAAAGCTAAGTTTACTCAGGCAATTAATTTGACAAATTTTTAAGAAATTTTGATAAAAATTAGTTGTGAATGGAATCATAGTTTATGTTTAAGATCTGCTAAATCTGCAATCATGACTATTTAGCCCAATTTTTATTAAAATTTGTTTTATTATTTGCCTGACAAATTTCATTTCAATTTCCAAATAGCCAACTAGAATGTAAGAAATGTTTCTTAATTTTAACAACATTTTTATAACAAAAATTTAAAGTTTTTTCATTTCTTGTAATATCATTAATAAATTTATGTTACCCGCTCACTTGACAACCCTATCAGCTGTTTGGCGCGCAAGCCGTTAAAAGCGCCTTCTAACAGCTGTTTTGTTCTCACTAAAATTCTCCAACTGGAGTTGGCGTCACTTTGCAGCTGCTTCTGCTTGGGCTCCAATTCCATTCAATGAAAATACCACCAGGAGTTCTCTCTCTCTGTCTCTGTGCACTTTTGTTTCCCCCCATAGTTCGCGCGGGACCCTCTCTTTTTCTCTCTACCAAATGTCAGTTGTGGTACAACAACAACAACACTCTTTCATGTTGTTGCATTTTTTTTTTTTTTTTTTGGCGCTTCGGATCAGCTTGTTTTGGCGCGTTCCTCTTGCACACTCGCCGCAATCATCGCTGTCGACAGCGACTCTCTTTCGCTCTCTCTCTCTCTGCGTGTGTTTCCTCTGCTTTAGACCGTTCCACCAATTTGGGTGTCCAATCCAGTCGATCACTTTGCTGCTGCTGCTGCTCTGCTCGTGAAGTTCGTGGCCGGCGTGACGACGACGTATAAAAAAAAAATTTAATTTATATATTTTCTCAACAGTTTAATGGTTTATCCTGGCTTAAGTAAAGGTAAAATCGGGCTACTAATTTGCCACCAAATGAATGTGCAGCTGTGTGTGTAAAAAATCCTAAGAAAAGAAAAAATATTGTATTACGCGTGTGACAAGTGTGTGGACAGAAGAGACGGCTGCCGCCGCCTCTCTCTTCTCCATGTGTGAGTGAGGGCCTTAGTCGTTGTCGTCGTGTCTTTGCATTTTTTGCTACAAATACAACAAGTCAAAAGTCGTTCAAATTAAAATACAAAAATTCTTATTAGAAATTTTATGGGGGGTTATCCGTTACGATCTAATTGGAAACTCACAGCACCGGCTCTCAGTGAACTGCAAAGATTGCGTGGTCTAATAAGAACAAGTTCAACACACATTTTTTAAGTGTGGGCCGTGAAGGGGGGGAAGAGGTTCAGGTAAAAGGAATTTTCATTTGTATGTATGCAATATGAAGAAGAAGCGAGGATGCTTACCAAAGCCAAGCATTGAGCTGAGAGCGTGTCGTGAATTCCTAAACTCGTGACACGAATTAAATTTTCACAAATTTAAAAAAAAAAAACAGTACGAAAGTGCGTCAAGCCCGACTGTAATATACTCTGTATCTGCAGCAGCGAACCTTCTTTTAGTCATTACTTCAGTATCGTTCAACCGATCTTTATCATTTCTTTGGCAAATCGATCAATAATGCTAATTACTAACAATCTTTACAAGGTACAAACCTTCTATCTTCAAAACTGTGGGAGATATGACTGTTTTTCCAAATTGTGGGGGCGATTTCTGATTTCTTTTAGGATTCGAATGTACCAAAAAGGGGTCAAATTAGCCATTTTATACATTTCAGTTTAAGATTTACAACTAATCCATTAAATACATGGAGTTTGTATAACCAGATTCGGAATCAGCGAGTTAAACTTGTCTAGAATCATTAATTTGTGCTTCTTTACTGAGAAAATATACAATTTGTCAACACCCTTTCTTGACCTTTAAAATTTCGATTTTTTTAAATGTTAAAACTAATTGAATTTGTCTACTTTGTTTTGCATACTAGTTAAGGGAACGATACAGAATCAGAATAAATTCAGTACATAATTTTACCGTTTATAGAAAGTGCCTTTTCAAGTTTCCTGTGTCAAAACACTTTCTTGACATACTTAGGGTATTCACTAGCCCTCGTCCAAAAGTTTATGACACAACAACAAAATGCTTAGGATACCAAATACCAACTTTATGCTGCCCCGGGATATTTAAAAAATAGGGGCGTAAATAATGAATAATTGTTGTAAAATTATTCAAAGTATGTATTATTATATGTATTATTCAAAGTTTTGAAAAAAATCACTTGGTATAGAGCTTTTTCGAGATTTTTGTTTTCAAAATATGCGATCAAATCAACAAAAATTCAACTCAACTGTCAGTTTAGCAGCATCTGGATTAGAGTTCTTCAGCCATAGCCCCTGAAGTACGAGCATACTCTCCAACTCACTCCGATGATTCACTGTGTGTTCGAGAGAGACACAGTCAAGGTATACTTAACAAGGTAGGCCTACTAACTCTCTCGCTCTGTTGACAACTTGTTAAATTTCAGTCAGTAAGCATGGAGCAAAGAATATTAGAGAGAAAAGTTGCTCAGTCGACACCGCTTCTGTCAGAAAATTGTCAGCTGTTCGCTCTATTTACGCTCTCTAGATACTTTTTGTTCAGCTGTTCGCTCTCTCTGGATACATTTGGGTTATGGTCGTCTCCCTCTAACCACAGTGATTTCCTACTGGCACTTTGAAGTATCTTTTTGAGAGGCAGCGCTGCAGTAAGCGGCTGTTGTAAGCGAAGCATCTCCGCGGACGAATTTTTTATGTTTTTCTTAGTAGCTCTTTGACACAAATCTAAGGACCCAGCGGCGCAGAGCTCAACGTGTTCTGTAGAAAATATGCATTACGAGTGTCGAAAATGTAAGGCACTACAATCGCTGATTTTCGTTAGAAAGATAGTAATCGCAAACAAATAGACTGAGAACATTCTGCATTACAATTTTAAAAATAATGTAACCATTCGTAATGCGAAGTTCGGCTCTGGCTTACATCCTTAATACCTGTTATGCAGGTTGTCGGCAGCCCGTTTACAAAGCGGCCATCCACATGGTAAATCCACACAAAGTAATGCAGATTGTATGGGAGTATTTCCTTCATACTGATGGCAAAGTAACGCAGGAGTAACCCATTTTGTAATGACAATTTGCGCTGCTGGGGAGTTGTTAGAGAGCGAGTGAGCCTACCTTGTTTAGTATACCTTGGACACAGTCTTATGTTAGCGTTCTCTTCTTAAGGAAGCCTGATCTGGACAGTAAATAAATTGAGAAATTTTCCTTAACTGTCACAACACCTAGATAGCTGCCCTCACCCACTCTAAACATAGTTGACGTTTTCCTTATAGATTGCACCGGTACCTGTAACTCAAGCTACATTTGGGGTCGAAATGCAGACGACACGTAGCAAGGGTCCGCACTGATCAATTCGATCGTCGAAGCGAACTGACTCTTAGTGACACGTAGCATTTGGAGAAAGCGATCATTATTGAAAAATGGTAGCATATTGGTTCGACAGTTGACTGATTTGGGCACACAGAACTGGGTTCCTCGCAGACAGCACACAATTGCAGTAAGATGCTCCATAAGCTCGTCCATCACTGGCCCACACCCAAACATTTTTACGTATTCGTAATTCTTCATGCTCGTATTAAACTTGATTTGTGCAATGCATTCTATTTCATGAAGAGTTAGATCTATTTTTGCTTAATCATTGATTCTTGTAAACTTTCTCTAGGCATTTTTTTTATGATTTACATTAAAGTATCATCTTTAAGTCAAAAGTGACAGCAAAGTTCACAGCGTGTCAAAAACAGCTGACTTACGAAAGAAATTAAAATGGTACCGCGGCCCTTCTGGCTCAATAGCTGCGTCTCCTAAATCTACACAATTACGAATACCATTAATGTATACTGTAGAGGGTCGGAAATGATTTCTTCTTCCTGTTACATACTTCAGTACAAAGATAAAAAGACAAAGAAAAAAATATATAGACCAAGTTTGGTTTTATATGAGGAATTTTCTAGGGATTCCGGAAATAATATCGAATTATTATGGACATTTATGTTAAAAAAGAATATTTATTATTACCGTATATTTTTCTGAGGTTATATACCGGATATTGAATATTTTTGGTGACATTTTAATTGGTTTTCCTTTGGCATTCCTTTCGATGTTAGACGTATTCCCAAAAGCGATTTATATCAGCTGACGGAACGATTCTTTTGAGCACTGATTGGCTTTAGATTTCACTAACAGCAGGCGGTGTTATCGAACAGCTTATTGTACGAATTGACGAATCAAAACTTGTTTCTATGCTTCTTAAATAATACTTTCTTGGCAGAATATCTAGTTTTAGAGTGTACTTTATATTATAAGCGTACATTCAATTAGTTGTGCACTTAAATAAAAGTCACTCATGCATTTTGGCAGATCTTAAGAGGAAGGGGCAGATTGAGCTTGTAATCTAATTGAGCCTTAAAGCAGATTTCGTTTTCTGGGCGTCGAAAATAAATCATAAATAAATCACTTGCAGGAATACCACCTTTAAAAAGTCCCTGTTTATACGCTAAAGTTTGTTTTATGAAGCTCTCTTGAATTTCCTTTTGAAGCTTTCTTTTGAAACTTTGTACGCATTTACATGAACTCGTATAACAATGACCTAAAGTCAACCCTGTTCTGAATCTATCGGAATGAGGCAAAGGGAAACTATCGAAAAACTGCATGCCTCTGCCCTAAAAACAAAAACTTTATGAAGAACTCCCTGAAGTAAACTTCGTCGTGTAAATGCGGACCAATATGTTAAAAATGTGCTTCAAATTTCCTCAACAAACCAAATGTATACATAAAATTATAAAGGGTGATTTTTTAAGAGCTATAGGAAAGTTTATAAAAAAAAAACCAATTAAAATTCAGAAAAATGCATGAATACTTTATTTCAATCGATAGTACGGTCGATATAATTTAATGTTTAAAGATTATTTCGTGCAAATGTTGACCGTGACTGCGCCTCAAATGGTCCGTCCGCTTAGTCCAATTTTGGCATACTCTTTCCAACATTTCGGCTGGCATCTCACGAATTAATGCTTCAATGTTGTCCTCCAATGCGTCAATTGAAGCGGGCTTGTCTGTATAGACATCAGCTTTAACATAGCTCCACAAAAAATAGTCTAAAGGCGTTAAGTCGCACGATCTAGGCGGTCAATTGACCCGTCCCGAAAGTGAAATAAAATGTTCACCGAACTCGCCTCTCAATAAGTCCATTGTTGCGCGTGCTGTGTGGCATGTGGCACTGTCTTGTTGAAACCACATGTCATGCCAGTCAAGCTCTTGCATTTTGGGCAAAAATAAGTTGGATATTATCTCACGGTAGCGCTCACCATTCACAGTTACGTTACGACCGCACCAAACTGTGACTTTTTCTGGATGCATTGGTAGCTCTTGCAATGCTTCTGGCTGATATTCACTCCAAAATCGACAATTCTGCTTATTTACGTACCCATTGAGCCAAAAATGAGCTTCGTCGCTGAACACAATTTTTCGGTAAAAAAGTGGATCTTCGGCCAACTTTCCAAGAGCCCATTCACCAAAAATTCTACGTTGCGGTAGGTCGTTCGGCTTCAATTCTTGCACCAGCTGTATTTTAAAAGGCTTCACACCTAAATCCTTCCGCAAAATTTTCCACGTTGTTGAGTAACAGAGGCCCAATTGCTGCGAACGGCGACGAATCAATAATTGATGGTCATCATTAACACTGGCCGATACAGCTGCGATATTTTCTTCCGTTCGCACTCTACGTAAGCGTGTTGGTGGTTTAATGTCCAACAATGTAAATTTGGTGCGAAATTTAGTCACAATAGCCCGAATAGCCGCTTCAGTGGGTCGATTAAACTGACCATAAAATGGAAGAAGCGCGCGATAAACTTTCTTAACAGAGCACGCATTTTGATAATAAAATTCAATAATTTGCAAGCGTTGTTCGTTTGTAAGACGATTCATGGTTAAATTATAGACCAAACTGAAGATGTTTGACAGTGAAACAAAACACGAAACGTGCGTGAGCTGTTTAAACCAGTGTTGCCAAAAAGATAATAGCTAAAAAATCACCCTTTATGTTTAACTCCAGCCCTATTATTAAAAATTCATTAATAAGTAGCCAATTCTTCTTTTTTGTTATAAATAAAATGTATATCTGTAAATTTTGAACTTAATCTTATAAGCTCAATGAACCTGCTTCTTGGAATGATGTGTCTATTTGTGGAAAATATCAAAACTATCGATAAGATCAATTCTTTATACCACAAAATAGAAATATCGAAATTACATTTTGTAATTATCGAAAAATATAGAAATTATGAAATTTTCTCGGAAAATTTTGAATTTTTTAATTAGGATTTCAAAATCACCTTTTTTAAGTTATTCTTCACAATGTTAAATTAATTTGAAAATTTAAAAGGAAGTTGGGGAAATTTTTTAAAGGTTTTTAGAATGTGTTCTGGAATATTTCATTATTTATTAACAAAATTAGTTTTATGTTAATCGAGTCTCAGCCTTATCACATTTATTCCAACTGGGGATTTTCTTAAAAATTTAATACATTTAATATTAATTAATCATTTTATAAATTTAAAAAAAAAAAAATGATTAAATTGATCATTTTTGTCATCTCACTTTGCCCTGAGTGGAGTTGTTTCAAGTTGTTCATTATTATCAGCCCCTGTTGTTGTCAATTGCCAAAAAAAGGTTTGTAGGTCATATCTTCTCGCATTCTTCTCCCTCCCCCAATACTTTCTAATCTAATTCTCTCCCGCCCGAATTGCACTTTTTCCCGCCATTCGGCATAGATTTTGGGCGGTAAAAGCAATGAAACTGCGCCAACCAAAACGCCTAATTCGCGCCACTTTGTTGTATATTTCTCCATTCTTTCCCATTCCCCATGCTCAATTTTTATATGTGTGACACACAGTCACACACACACGCACACACACACCAGCCGAGAAATGCGCTCCCAACGCGGCAACGTTGGCGCTCACTCACACATAGAAGTCTGCTCTTCCGTTTTATTCCAATCAGAACAACGAGTTGGCGTCGCAGTCGACGTCGCTGCTTTCTCAACAAGAAAAAAAAACCTGACGTCGACTGAGGCGGGAAAAGTTCAACTCAAACCTTTCTGAAAACTTGACGAAAACCGAAGTGAGTAAGCAAGTGGCGCAAACTGAATCTTTGTTAGTAACTCACTCGCTGCCGCCGCCTTCTAAGCCGATCCACGCTCGTGTACCCAGAATGGAGTTCATTGATATTTCTTCTTGTTGTCGCTTGCTTCTTCTCCCCATCGTCGTTTCAATTTACCTGCTACAATTTTTGTGCTGTTCGACTTTCTTCTTTGGTTTTTGTTTTAATTTTTGTTTTTTTGCACATTTGCAAAGCTTTTTTTGTGCGTCTTTTGCATTTATAACAATTTGTTGTTTTCTAGATACAAACTTGTTGAGTGGGTTGGAATACGGCAGAAGGCGGCAAGTATATAAATAATGGGGTAGGTTGACATTGGTCTGTGCACACACAAGTGTTTTTGATTTTGTTTACTAAATCTATCTGATAAACAAAGATCAGCTTGAAGCGTAGTTAGCTTGCTCTAAAGCTTTTACAGGGGAAGGGAAACGTCCGAAAGATTAGTACTCTAGCTTAACGAGGTCCAGTTTATGGAAGGGGCTAGTGGCGATTCTAGATGATTTTTGTAAGCTGAATACGAATCTGTCTTGATGTTTTGTAATATTGAGCTTAAAGTAGCTTACAATGCTTTTTTGGACACTTTTGTGGGAGTCTTGCCTGAAACCATTGTGTATTTCATTTTCTTGGCTTTAAACAAACTTATACCAAACAATTTAATGATTTCTTTAAGCGAAGAAATTAGGTTCTGAACACATGTGTAAAAAATAACAAAAAGATTTACTGCCCAAAGGTATGCTAGCAACAATAATACAAAAAGCTAATCATTTGTATGGAACTTTAATAAAAATCCATAGCATACTTATGGGAAATACAAAATGTAATTCTGAACCCATGAATTTTAAAATGGTATATGGGCATTTCCGCCGAATGGTAAACCTGGACCGAAAAATAAAATTTTTATATTTTATTATTTTAGATGCAAAACATATGCTATGTTTGCACTCTTTGTACAACATCTGTTCATTTCAATCAATTAAGAAGAAAAAAATGTGTACAGACCAAAAAAGTTCGATTTACGGATAATTTTTATTTTGCTTCGTATGAAAGTTCTAATCGTACGTTCGCGACCGGTATTTAATTCAATTTAAAAAAAAAAACAATAGAGATATTTTTCTGTGTAAACACTCGAAAGAAAAGCTACATTAATCTTCTTTTATAATAAATTAATCGCTTTAGAATATTCCGTTCCACTTCTCAGATTTTTGCATTTCACTAGATTAAGACCTTATGTTTATTGCTATCATTATGAAATCGAAAACTGGATAAACCCCATTCTTTGCACTAAACACAGAGCTAACAAAATGCAATCAAATCGCAAAAAAATAGGCGGGAAAAAGATGTTGTTATAATACTGTTTAAAGTTTGCAACGCAAAGAAATATTCATTTCCGACCCTATAAACTATATATATTCTTGATCAGGGTGACGAGCTGAGTCGATTGAGCTTTGTTAAACTCTAAAAAATTAATAATGATTGATGTCATTAAATTGTTTTATGAGGCGCAGGTCAAAGAAATGACGATTTCTATTCGTCGGAGATACTGTACACTTCTCCTATCCGTCCGATTCTTAAGTACGGATCATGAGCGGTTTCCGACCCTTCAAGAATCAATTGAAACTGTGCAAAAGCAATTCTTATTGTTTACTCTACATGGCTTTAACTGGAATAATGAGGTCCGTTTTCCATCGTACTCCGGAAGTCTTCTTTTTAACCTTACAGTTATGCTTGGGGTAATCATTATACTAATGGTGAAGTCGACTCATCTGAGTTGGTTGGATAAATTATCCTCAAAGTTCTTACTAGACAGACTCGTAATTGTATTTCTTTATCAATGAATCCTTGTAATGCTGCCTTCACACTGTTCTGACACATGAGACATGATATTCTAGTAGTATTCTAGCTGCAGGCCTACTAGAACATGATGTCTCATGTGACGATGTCTCATGTGACGAAGGCAGTCTAATACTAACTATCAGGCCTGTTTCCGATTCTGAATTCAATTGATTGGAATTGATAAGAGCTGTGATTTCTAAGAGACGATTAAAGAATTCGGGCGAATCTTTTTGCCATCAAGAGGATCGAATGAAGGAAAGCGGATTTTTGAAGTTAAAAGCGGAAGAACACAGTCGGTTTTTCGAAGCGTGTACATTTAACAATTCCGATTGCCGCCTGATTTGATCGGAATCGAAAACGGGAACAGACCTGTGTGCCTTGCATCAACCGTTTTATGTCCTCTGTGCTGATTACAATTAACCCTACCAAGCAGAGTATTTTAGTATTAGCGTAGCCCTAAGTCGTAGTTAAAGAATTCTAACGATCCATCCAAATGACATCAAATATTAACCTATTATATCTGAACGAGGCGGAACTTCCGTAGAGCCCATAAAATACTGGAGGACGGTATAAATTTTAAATTAGCTTTAGATTTTTGTAGAAGAGAAAGATTTTAAAATTTTTGGAAATATATTATAAATATGTGTCACAAAAAAAAAAAATTTATTATCTGAAAGCGACGGATAGATTTTTCTTTTACTTTTTTACTTCCATAGAGAGAAAGTAAGAATGAAAGAATATTTTTAAACAATTTTCTATTAAAATCAATTTTTTCAAGGCTTAAAATTAGATTAATGCTTAGTATACACCTCAACAAAGTAACTGCCAATACAAAAAATTCCATACAAAAATAATATGGAGTTTTTTGGTTTGGCAATTGCTTCGTTGAGTTGTATTCTAAGCTTACCGTCGAAAATCCCCAGGAACCTGAAATTTGTTGAGGATGGGACGGAATTATATTGAAAATTTTAGCAACTGTAATGATAATTTGGTCTAAGAATAAGGTAGAACACGGTCGCTTCTATAGTATATATCATATTATCATTAAAATTAGCGTAAGAATTAGAGAATTTAAACTTTGAGAGTTTTTATAGTCCACACACTTTCCCCCCTGCATAATTTCAAATCTATCACCACTTTTTAACACCTTTCGAGGATGGCTTAAACGCCACTTGTGCCCTGTGAAGTGCTTTTTGTTTCACCTACGCAAAGCGGCTTACAATCAAAAGAAAATATTTTATTTAAAAAAAAAAGGAAATCTCATTTGTGTAATATTTTCTCATCAAACACGCATATCACCTGCCCATTTAACCCTGAATTCCTGGTAAAAAAAAAAATTATACGATTCTCAATTATGTATTAAAAGTGTGTGTGGTGGAATGTTTTACAAATATTACGAGAGAAAAGCAGTTTTCTTTGTCCAAGTGAGAGAAGCCCTAGGAAGCAGAAACAACAATGATAAACAGTTTCTCCTTGAAAACTCAAACAAAAGGATAGAGATACGGATGTGAGGCAGGCACCACTTGAGCGGTGGCATCCTTTTTAGACAGCGCTGCTAAATATAAACTAAATAATCAATTGAGCGCATCGTTGGTCCTAACGGCTACTTCAAGGCCGGCAATTCTTGGAACTGGAACGGCTGTCGTCCATTGAAGAACGAACGAACGAACGAATGAACTTTGATTTGCTGGTCTTACTTTCACACGGCGGCGGCCCTTGAGCAATACACAGAGAAGGAGATCACGACGACGACGACGATCGACTTTCCTGTTTTATTTTATTTTTTTTTTGCTTACCCACTTGGAGTTCCAACTAATTGCAGACGGAGCAAGGCCCCAGACAGCAGCGGCAGATACATATGCATTTATCTTGAGTATCTCAGGAATGTATCTCAATGTGGCAATGTGCTGCCGCTCCGCTTGCTGCAGTCCAAAATGCAACTCAAACTGAAAAAGGACGCACCAACAAAAATTGCGACGACTCTTGAGAGAAGACCTCGGGATAACTCAAACGAGACCTGTTTTAGCGCTCTCTTTCTGCACATTTTGCGCATTCTTCTTTAATTTCGATTTGCCTCAAGTTGCAGTTTGCTTTGAGTTTCTATTTCCTTGTGGGAAATGTTGCACACAAAGTAAATATGTATGCAAGAATGTATATACATACATACATGAAAAGGAGATTTTTGTCTGCTTCCTTCTTTTCACCGAACAATTTCCAGTTAATTCCGTGTTGACCTTGGATTCTCCTTGTTGTTGTTGTTCAGGTAAACAAATTTACTCATGCAGCATCTAATTAGGCTGGGAATGCTTTGGCGGATAGAAGAAAAGAGTAGAGGTTATTCATATTTGTATACCTGTCAACGGAGCGCAGAATTCTCCTTGGATTTACACTTAATCTTCATTAAAGCAGCTAGCACCCTCTGCGTGTGTGGGCAGTCCTTGCCATTAGTTAGTCATTTATTAATGTTTAGTTGCTGATATTAAGGCATATAAAGTCATTTGTAAGAGAAAAAACCCCTGTCAGCGAACTGGTTTTATCACTGATCGACCCTAGCTCAGATTAAGTAATCAAAAGCAGATAATGCTATTTTTTTACCCTTATCATTTATTCCGACTTGTAATCTTCATTCACAGTTTAGTGATCTTTTAATACACTGTTGATCACGTGAAGAGTTTGTGGGTTATTTGCTATTCAGTGTTGATTGACGGGCCCAGAAGCGAGTATTTATTAAGTCAAATGACGAACGATATCGTTAGATTATCGTAATGGTGACGTACACCAAAAAAAAAAAAAAGATAAAACAGAAAAAAAAAAAATATGAAATTTTTAAGACAGACAAATCATTCAAAGATCAATAAAATACAACAACTCATAAGAAAAAAAGAAAAAAAAAAAACAGAGCAATTGGTAGCTTATTACGATTGGGGTGAGCCTAAAATTCTAGTAAGACTGTTCAAAATATAACCAAATATGAAACGGTCACTCTGGACTGTCAGCTGTGCTTTGATACCATTTGAATTTAGTTAAATCAGATAAAACCAGCCTCCTTTGTAGTGTTTTTCGTGTCTTGTTTTAGAAAAGTTATGGACGAAATCATAATTGAATGACCTAGAGCCTGCCAAAAAAAGTTCTACGATTTTTAATCAAAAAGGTCATTTAAACAATCACTTTGTGATAATTAAATGAATTAATTAAATTATTATTCTTCGGCATTGCTAAGAATGAATTCGAAAGTTAATTTAACGGAAAGTCGAAAAAATTGTATTAAAATTCCCAAAAATTTCAAGTATCACCATCTGAAGGTAAGCACTTTGCGTCTTACGTCTTGTCAGTAAACTGAACTTAACCGAACCGGACCGTTCTTCTTTAGTTTGCTAGGTGGAATTATCGCTTCGGTTAAGGTTCAGTTTAGTTCGGTTCTAGAATCTTTTTGCATCCCGAGTTAAGGCCAATTGAGGGTGAAACCAAATGAAGCCGACATCAAGGGCTTCAATTTCAGGTATCAAAAAGTCATTTATCATAAGCGATCGCTGATTCCAGCAGCCCATAAACCACACCAAACATTGCATTTTTGTGAATGTAACGGTAGTTCGAGAGTCTCTTTGGGTAGCTCATCAGCCGAAAATGCGACAATTTGGTTTATTGACGTATCCATTTAGCCTGAAATGTGCCTCGTCACTGAACATAATTTTGCGCGAAAACAGCGGATCTTTATTAAGGTGTTTCTGAAACCATTGGAAACGTTGTTGCCAAACATTCTCTAACAAAAATAAGATGACAGAATGGCATCTGTCACGTTTGATATCTGAAAAAAACCTCTTAATGAATCACTCTTTAGATCTCTTGGATGCTTCCTTTGTCCGATTCTTCTGATAACTATCGGCGCAAGCTAGCTGGCTTATATGATTTATTAATCGATCATTCTGGCGACCAAAGTAACAATTTATTTTATACCTTCGCCTGATCGTACAGATCAGTTAAGATCTTTCGATCATACCAAGGCAGTGGATGAGCTGTTCCCTGAATAAAATGATTTTCCAGCTATTTTCTTAAGTTTATTTCCTGATAGGCGCCTTACTCAAACAATATGTCAAGATTATATACCGAGCCGTTTGGATTTTTTTTAGAATTTATAAACGCAGAATAACAGCAGAATAACGGATCCCTGAGCAGGTATCAGAAAAAAAGTAGGCATCGAATAGTTTCCGCTTTGGAGGGAGCAGTACCACTTTAAAGTAGTGTACAATTTCTTTGATACATACTCCTGTATGATGATACCTCAAATTGGCTATTATGATGCTTCATCACTCGAGTTCAGTATACATTTATACATGATCAGGGAGCAAGTTGTTCTGCTGAACACGGCCTTTAGTTCGGTTTACCAGCTTAGTTAACTATCACGAATCACGAATATGCGGTTCGGTTGGTTTCTTCTCGGGTTAGCACCGTATTTTGATAATTGATATCTTTTAAATTAATGAAAGTCTACCTGCCATCTTGGTTGATCACGAAATCGTTAGCTTACATATCTATAAATCCCCCTCAGTTATTTGCCTTCCCATGGCCTGGAAAAATTCGAATCATTATCTGGTAATCATTCCTTAATGATCTGTTTTCTTCAGCTCATTCCCAGCTAAAATTCCAATACCCTGAGCTCCGCTCATGCAATCCCTCGACTGCTGTTTCCTTACTTTTTCCATAAAATAACTTTTTTAAAATAGCTAAAATAATAATATCCCAAAAGGAGGGTGGAAAACTATAAAACGGAATACAAAAAAAACTGCCAAGCAAAAAGGAAACCCAATTAATTAAAAGGCATATCCGCAATTAGTGTGAAAAAAGCAAAAATATTGTTCGGGGAAATGGGCAAAAGAAAATAAGAAAAGCAAAAAAAGAAAGTTGTGTTAACTAAAAAGTAGTAAAACTGGGGTTGGCAAAGAAAAGGTGTCAAAGTGAAAAAAGGGAGTCCCATAAATCGTGGCAAATATAACGCCAGTCGGCCCATATGTCACAAATGAAAAAAGGAAGGAAAAAAGGGAAGGAAACGCCGCAACAGGATACAAAAGCCTGAGCAGACGGGGCAATTAGCAAAGAGGGGAAGTCAATTGAAGGTAACCACGTAAGAATCCTTTGGTGGTGGTAGTGATGGAGAGGAGGGGAAACATCTATCAACAGCTGCCGCTGGTGGCATTCACCTGCCCGCAGCTGGAGGAGCAAAGACAAAAACAAAACGTTGTCTTTCTAGCCACAACAGGTGCTTTAAGACAGAAATAATTAAGCGTTGTAAAAGACAACACTAGAAACTGACGTTGCGCATGCGCCTGCCCGAAACACCTGACACTGCAGGAAGAGGCAGCACCTTTTAATCGAGACTCGTGGAAATTCTATTAAAAACTGATGGACCATCCTGACTGACTTGCTACCTACCTACCTGACCCTTGTCTTTTTATCTCCCCTCTGTAATTTGAATATCTCCCTGTAAAATGTTTACTTTTGACCATTCGCTAAAATTTTCCAAATACAAAAACTCACGTAAACAAATTTGTTTTGTGTCTTGAAGGAAAACTCCTCGACCACATGCTGCGTTTTAGATCCCTGATCATATGTTGTTTCTTTTTTATGTGGGTATTTGTAAAGATATCCCAACTAACTGTTGATAACATTTTGTTAAATTAGTAAACTCAAGAGCAAGTAACATGTGATGTCCTTTGGAATTGTTTTATGATGGCCTCGCAGTCAGTTATGCTACTGAAAATGTGGGCAATGTGGTTTCGAAAAGGGGAAAATATTGTTTTATGTGTGGGCATGAATGGAAGTTTAGTTAGTTTTGGCTTTGCTGCTATGGCCTCTAAAAAATTTCAAATTTTTTTTAAAGCAATTCTAGATTTTATACTCCGAACACAGTTTGTATGGCGGCACATTCACTATGGGTAGAACTTCCTACAGATATTAGCGCGTCCCTATCTTCTGTGTATACAATAATGCTCTGCAGCAGCGGCTTCGACACACGGACAGTATACGAGCTTATACTGCTCTCACTAAATGAGCGTGGCTTATCACACACAAGCAACGCCAAAATGAGCATGTGTGTGCCGGCCCCAGGTTTATACAAACTAGAAAACCAAATTTTTTTCCTAAAGGGCTATACTCAGATGAGATAAATTTTTAGTTTGGAACGATATTTCACATGAATAGAAACAATTTTGTACAGCTTTGAAAACTGAATCCGTTTGAAAAGGCGTCTTATTTGCATGAAGCACTGTGCCGAACTAAAAATTTATCTCATCTGAGTATAGGCCTTTAATTATTAATATTCATAAACTTAGCATTTGGTAAAGATCATTTATCATGATATTATTTGTGTATAGACAAGGTAACAGTTTATAAATTTTGTTTGTTCAAAGTCCTCCAAAATTTCTCTTGTAAAGCCAACGAGGTATCTTTTGCCAAGCTCTCCAAAAGAAGTTCCAACAATTGAGTTTTTCTAATCTAACTGATTTGTTCTTCAGTACTCCAATTGATGTCTGGATGTTTTTCCAAGTGTCATATTAATATTTACCCTGTTTATACACACAAAAATATCATGATAAATGTTCCTTAAAGTATGCTAACTTTATTTCTTAAATGTTTTTATATTTGAACTGCATAAAGGACTGTGAGATATCGCAGTGTCGTAAATATTCCAAACTGTACATTCAGTTAGATTGTTGGAGCAGTTAATGAATTCAAAATTAATTTAGCGCTAAGTCAAATATAACAAATAATTTTTCTCAATTTTCAATACTAATTTTCATAGCATACTGTGCAGGGCATTTATCGTGATATTTATTTTGTGTATAAACGGGGTAAATGTGAAGTTTTTATAATTATGGACAATTTTATGGGATTCTTGTTTCTTATTTTGAACTATAACAAGTTCTAAAGTTGTTTGTAAATGCCCACTGTGAAATGATCATAAAGATTGGAAAATAAAAGGGGAGTTATACCAAACAATTGCATACTTTTCGGCATTTTCTTAAGGTGTTGTGTTTAACATTTGTCATATACTTCGGATCTGTTTGCTAACATAATGTTAATATGTTAACATAAATGTTAATGCTCTCTTAATTAACATAAGAATGTTATTTAACATTTTTTCACTCAGAAACGGGTATTAAAGTTACAAAAATGTTGATCTATTCCCATCGTATCACACTCTAACGTCATGTTCGTCCATGTTCGTAATGGATCAAGCTCAGCTAAGCCCTCACGAAAAAACTCTATAATTTTATTGGCACTTTTATTGGCTTTAATCGTAGCTATTGAAGCAGAAATTCAACTTGGTTTAATACAAAAACAAGTTGATTCACAACAGGAACTAAAAAGTTTTCTTTGTAAGGTTTTTGATCCCAAAATGTTTGCACGTGCTTGCATATTAAAAAAAAGTGTTTGCTCTATAGTATATGCCATAACCGTGCCGTCCGAGCCGATCTTAAGAATGACCATTTCCATCCCAGGTTTATTTATTTAATTAATTCTCAAATCTCGTTCCAGTTTTTTACTTACAAAATAATTATCTTAACTTTTATTTTTCTACTTTCAGTTCCTATTTATACTGCTGTTTCCAAAAATTTCTGCTTGTTTTGTAAGCAGCCTTAGAAATAACAAAAATTTATTCCAAACCCTTCAACGGCTTGTCAGGGCCGTATAATTATGGATTTATATGCCGCCAAGAGGTGAGTTTTATTTGTTAACAATAATAAACCAAGTTTGACATAGGCATATTTAGTTTGTAAGTTATGTAAAATCTTATGTATACATACAATTGATCAAAAATAAAGCAAATTTCTTGACAATTTTTAAAGATCTCTGTTTTCATTTCTTGCATTGTTTTTGTTGAGAAATATTCTCAACCTGCATAACTTTTCTTTTCATATTTTTGCTTGACTTCCTTCAGCCAATTAACACCCCACATGAGAACTAGAAAAAACACCAAAAACTGTCCAATTCTCTAACTGACTTCCTGTGGCGACTTCCTTTTTCCTATCCATCCTGGTAGCAAACACTCTTCTCTCACTCTCTCTCGCTTTAATTCCATTTTGCCCAAAGTGATGTTTATCTCTAATAGCATTTTCGTAATTATCAAGTGACGACCTCTCGGAGTCCCAACATTTTGTTGGTTATGCCTGAATAACCTAAACCCGCAGCAGGAGCTAATCTAAAATGAATTCTCACTGTCAAGTTCAAGTCAGAGAACAGATGGTTGGTTAGGCTAGGTGTCAAAAAGTCTTTTGGATGATAACCAAGTGTCGCATTCCTTTACATTTGAGGTCCTGCGTGTGATTAGTAAATAATTGCGCGCGAAAATGTCATTAGAAAAGTGTTCAACCACCCACCCTCACTCATTCAGTCCCTCAGTGCGATGTCATGTTTTGATAATGTTGTCATAGCGCACACACACACTTTTCTGTGGCTTTTTAGTTTTCTAAAGTCATGTCCTGACCCAAAATTAATTGAGTTTAATATTGTCCCCTGGCTGCGTTGCTTGACCATAATTGCATAATTGCCTAGTCATTTGGCTTGTCAGTTGCGTCCCCCTTCTTTTTTTTGCCCTACGCCCAATTTCAAGTCCTGATCATCAAGCCGATCGCCGATCACTTAGTTGATAGTCCATTTTATGGAACATATTTTGTAGTCAACATGTGTGCGACATAATTATTGGTATGTGTGGCGAAAATATGTCGCTTTATAGTGTAACGGAATTTATCAAATTTTTGAGTGGAGGCATTTTTTTCGGTTTTGAGGTTAGTTGATCAAATTTGTTGCATACTTTTGAGGGCACTGATTGATCATGGATGAAGATGAGGTAAATGTGTGGAAATGTGAATGTGTGTTCGAACTTTATTAAATTTGTAGGTTATTATACACTTGAAAAGTGTATTATAATTTTGCACAGAAGTTTGCAACGCTTAGAAGGAATCGAATAAAGGTAAGGCTAGAATGACACTTTCAATTTTTAGGGACAATTAGTGCCGCAATTTTCCGTAAATGGCCAATTGTGTATTATCTCAGCGCCTTCAAAAACATTATGCGAAGAATTCAAGGATACTGTCTCGCTTACACCACAGACTTTTCCCCATAGACGAAAAATTGTGACTAAAATTGTCCCCAAAAGTTGAAAGTGTCATTTCAGCCTGATCAAATTGTGAATATTATAAGGCTTGAACCAAAACCTTGTAACTAAAATTTTCTAACAAATATTATTAGAGAAATTTGGTTCGAAAAATTGTATGGTGTTTGCAGCCCCAATATTTACGATTTTACAGGTTTACAGGATTACAGGCACAAAAGAAAGGCGAGTCGTAGACAATACAGCTGCCAGGGCATTGGTTGCAAATACCTATACTTGAGATATGATCATATTAATAGGTACACACATAAACTCTGACTTTAAGTTAACAGAAAACAGTTTTATTCATTGTTTCAAACATAAAATTTGTTGTCATTGGTTCTTAACCTATTTGTTTTTAATAGAATAAACTTAATTGTAACATAGGATAATAATATAACATAAAAGGGATCATTTTGTGTTTCAGATACGTTTTCAGTGTGATCATAATAATAGGTACACTTCATGTGTTGGTAAGAAAAAAAAATTTTAATTTTCATTTTGTGTTCTTTTTTAGGTAAATTAGTATTTCCTAACTTAGTATCCAGTGTATCCACCTCTATTTTTGGCCACTACTGCTATTCTTTTAGGAATACTTTTAAAAAGAAGCCTGGTTCTCTACGGCCCCACAGTTTTTGGACACCTTCGAATAATTTTTGTTTATTTGAAAATTAATGCTTTGACAATTTCTTTTTTAAGTCTCCCCACAAGTTTTAGGATCATTATCTTGCTGAAATACCCAACGTAATGGCATATTTTCCTCAGCATACGGTACCATAACTGTTTTCAATATGGATTTGTACTCTTCAGCATTCATTTTGTTCGTAGTCTGATAAATTGGACCTACGCCGTACCAGGGGAAGCAACCCCATACCATTATATTGCCACCTCCATGTTTGACTGTTTTTTTGTAAACCGTGGATGGAATTCCTTTCCATTAGGGCGTGGAACATTTCTTTTACAGTCATTCCCAAACAAATTAATCTTGGTTTCATCGCTATATATTTTCATCGCCATTATATTTTTCTCCATTTTTTTCTCCCGGTGCATCCTACCCAGTCCTTTTGGTCCCTTGCAAAAGTTAAATAGGACTTTTCTGGCAATTCTTTCTGGTAGTTTGGCATCTTGTAGTCGTCTTTGGATAGTTGGAGCACTAACTGAATTCCTATATGGGTCTTTTTTGCTCAAAGATACTATGTAGTTGTCAAGGGTTTCTGTTGTTTTTTGTGGCCTTCCACGGGTTTCCTGTCTTGGTTTTCTTTCTAATGCATTTTTAACAAAATTATGAGACCTGTTCATTAATTTGGCGATGGCTCGTAAAGATTTGCCTTCTTTTTTCAGACTAAGAACCAATCGAGCTTCTTCTGTAGTACAATGAGAATTTCGACCCATTTTTTCTATCTATAATTAAGAAATTCCGGTGTGTTCCTATTAATATGATCCGGTGTGTATAATTGTCGGGTTCAATGTAATGAATTAAAAAAAACGCAAACCGAACTTAGGAACTCAGTAGTTAGGTTTTCATCCAGTTTGCCAAATTGTGTGCAAAATTTTGATTTTAATAACTCAGCAAAATTTAAAAATTTATACTCGGATGATCCGCAAATCTCTAAACATTAAGGTATTAACGTTTGCATTTCCAATTTAAACTTATTGACTTTCTAATAGAAGGGGTACCCACTAGAGACCTGCACGAGTAAATAAAAATGTAACATGTTTGGCATCGCCGAGTATGAGTAAAAATTATCCGATTACCTAGCTGTCAAATGGGCATCGTAGGCATCGTCGCATCGTAGGCATCGTAATCGTTATAATCAAAAATAATCATTTAATTTCTGAAATTTGTTAAATTCTGAACAAAAATGAATATTTGAAATAAAACTAAAGCGGGCGAATATCCCCTAATCGGGACACGAAACCATTCGTCGCCAACAACACAATCTACGTTAAGGACCACTCATACATATTTGTTGTTGCGTTCCATTTTGCAAGAGGTAGATGAGAGAAAGAGAAGAGAGAGAACATACGAAGTTGCTGTTGGAATATACCAGGGCTCCCCAAGAATAGAGGAAAATGTGACTGTCTCTATGTGACACTCAGTGGTGCATGACTTCGGCAAGCATTCGATGTGAACTGCCAAGTGTGTTTGCCGCCCAGGGGCTATGTTTGGGGACCACTGAAATATACATTGGTTTGTTCTATGTGTGAGTGCCTACATGCGCGGCTATCGCTATGCGAAAATCAACAACGATTGCAACTTCTTCGCTATAGTCGAAAATAATCATTTTATCCCTAAATTTATTTTATTCCAACCAAATATAGTAAGCTGGTGATTATACTCGTACGATGCCATGATTATTACTCGGCATCGTGTCAAAAAGTAACACAGATAAAAAATATAATCATTTTACTCACACAACGATTATTTTTACTCGTAATCGTACGATTCCGGAATCAATCGTGCAGGTCTCTAGTACCCACATATGGGTCATTATTTTTCAAATCGAACGGTCTCAAAATTCAACAGTTTTGTATTCAACAAAAAAATACGAAATTAGATCTCGACACTTTCACCAAATCGTAATTTCCGGTTTTGCCATAAAAAAAATTGTTTATTGAATTTTTTAATTTGTTTATAACTTCATAAATTTTTTAATCTATAAAAGTCTCCATTTTTTTGAAAGCACCGTAATTTAGGTTATGTTTAGGGCAATAAATTGTATATCCTTTAGCAGAATGACCCATATGACAAAAGTTTAAGCTGCCTTTACACTTGTCATATATTTCTAAATAGTCGGTTGTCAAAATTCTCGAAAGTGAAACCTGTCAAATTATTAAAAAAAAGGCTACATTTTGTAAATATTTACAGTTATTTGCTTTGCTATAACACTATCGTCAGAAAGTCTTTTTAGAGATATATGTCAATTGTAAAGGCAGCTTAAGCGATTTAAAACTAAAAATGTAAAATGCCTTTCATATGATCTAGTCATCGGAATTATTTTGTTCATATCTTTTATAAAGTAATCCAAATTAAGATTAGAGATTAAGATCCGATTTCTAAACTTCTAGATAGCTGCCATGTGTCAGATAAACCTAAAACGTACTATGCTAGAATAATTACTTGACAACAGATATTGAATAATTTTAAACCGATCATTTCTCTTAAAGCACAATTCTGATATGCAGTCGATGAAGAGTTGAATAATAGTTGGTTGTTGTAGATTCTCTCTTCTCTTAGATTTTGGTGCTCTCCGCTGATATACTCCAGTACAAAAAGTCCAGCGCTTTGTTGATATAGATTTTGTATGTTTGTCTGTTTCTGTCTCATTTACACATTTTCATTGGATGCATTACGTACAGGGGCAAGGCAGTTTCCATCTCTCCTGTAGGGCTTTTGGTAATTATTATTATCTAAAAACCAAAATGTATTCACTTTTGAAAAACTTTTGCGAAAGTGGAATCAAAAATCAGGACACTTTAAGGTAGTCCCGTAGTTTATATGCATACGATTTCCTTGGAACTTTCTTCCTACCTTCCAAAGACTTTCCCCTCCTTCAAAACTTCTTCGGTATCCCTCCTCCCCTTTTTACAGATCTTACAGCTGCCGCATTTCTCTTACCTACAGCGATTCTTTCACACCCAAGCGCCCAGTAAACAAATCCCAAAACAAGATTTTTCCACGCCGCAAAAGGAAAAAAACTTTCACCAGGAATTGACAAATTTCATTTGACCTTTCGAAAAAAAACTTCTATGTGTGGTTGGCTGTTCCTGTGCACGTATTCCCCATTAGTTTTCTTTCTCCTTTCTTTCACCCATTTCGGGGCATCATAACTCATTTTTAAGCGATTTCATTTCCTCGTAATTTACTACGTGATTACTTTTTCTTGTTCATTAAACCATTAAACGCGATCGATAAAGCAGCAAGCAGCAGCTACACGATCCCAATCCTTTGGCCAAAGAAAAATGGCTTAAGCATTTGAATTTATGTGATGCAGTAGCAGCAGCAGCCCTTTTTTAAGATTTCTTTAATGAACCCCCGGCACCTTTTGTGTGTACCCTGGCGATCTTAGGGGTTAAACAAAAAGGGAGTTTGCAAAAATTCGCGCAACGAATTGCCTGAAGTGCAGTTGAGATGATCACAAACATCTGTCTAGGGGGAACTATTTCCTTTGCCAGCCTCTTGCATTATGCATAATGTTGCATGCAAATTTGCCAAAATTGCTTAATTTCTCTGAAGAGGGTGAGGGAAAGGCTTTCCTTCAATTTCCATCTCAGTTTCAATTTCCCGGATGTTAAATATTAATGTATCCGTTGGGCGCCTCCTCAATCTCTTTGGCAAAATCGAAACGAATCCCGTGTCAAAATTCAATGAATTTATGTTTCTTGTATCTTTTTGAACTCGCGGGAGCGCGCCCCTATGTGTATTTTGCTTTTGAATAGCGCAGCGCAGCGAAGGGGCAGATTGAATTTCTTTCTAGCTGTTTTGCAAAAATTCGAATAACTGTACCATTGATCCCCATCCAAATAGCACAGTGGGATCAGAGAGTGCCTAGATGAGGCAACTAACAATTTTTCATTAGAGATGAGCTGTAACATAAACTTTTAGCATTCTCAGTGATCTCAATTATATCCAATCATATTCTAATTTGCCCCACTGTTTAATTTCTACATTTTTGCAGTGTCTCATCTACCAGCAGCAATGAGCCACCAAATGGAAACGTCGTAGTAGTCACCCCCGCCACAGAAGCCAGCAGCAACATTGTCGTCGTCGTCGTCAGCAGCAGCAGCACCAACAACACCAGCACCACCACAAATTCAGCCGCAGCACAGCAGCAGCAGATACCTCTATTAGGATTCTCCACCTCCATCTCCACGGACATGTGTTCCTGTGATAACCAAAATCTTGCACCATCTTCCAATGGCAATATAAAACGTAAACGGCGTTTAACCAGCGATTCAAACGATGATGCAAAGGTAAGCACACATCTCTACATGAGTTTTATGAATGAAATTGCATTATCAGCTACATTGTGGCCTCGATAATGATAGCCCTCTAGCTCTAGCTGTGCGTGCAATAATCTTATCAAGGAAATTCTTAAATTCTGCGCACAGATTGCTCTCTGTCAATGAACCGAACGATCTTGAGCATGAATGTGATCAAGCTGTGATGCATGTTGGGTTGGTACTGATAAAGAAGAATTTCTATTGAATTCGAGTTACTATTTTAGTTGAAAGAAAGACAGGAGTGAGTGATTGAAGAATCTTATAACTGATGTTAAATATGAATTGTAAGAATTATTTCTATCCATTTCCTCAAAGACCGTTAGATTTTATCAAAAATTATAAGTAATCCAGGTTCATTCATAAAAACATGATAGAAGCCAATAAAATGCATTGATCTAGTCTCTGTTATCAGACTTGTTCCAGCTTTCACTTCGCACTGATACTTTTAATGCTAAATCCATAAAATAAAAGCATAAATTCATTCAATTTTTCGACAAAAGCAACCTAAGAAGTGTGTTTCTAAAACCATTCATCAAATATTTTTTTTACTTATCAACGATTTGCGATTTCTGAAGAGTTTCTGCTGGAAAAATACACCCACACTAAAAAAGGCTGTATATTATAAATATGCGGGCACACTAGAAATTTTAATATGAATGCTTCCATCTTGAGGTGGGCTGAACCAGCAAACGGTAATCACTCTAACCAATTTTTATTTTGATTTGCATTTTGTTCTAAAGACTTGGTTGCCAAACATACCATTCTAAATCGTCCATCACAAAGATACTTACTATATATTCGGGGGTGCCACAGAAATCTCTAGAGATTTTGCCGCGTTCCGCCCCAGGACTTCTAGAGATTTCATTTTCTAATTAGAAAATCTAGTTGGAACACCAGATGTTCCAATTGATGTTCATCTCTAAAAACAGGGCTGAATCTCTCCGCAAAAAATTTCCCCTTATTTTAGATGTGGGATTAATTTAATGACTAACTGAAATTTTTTAATTATATTATATGTTTTATGATGCATTTTTTAAATAATAATTCAATTTAAAGTCGCATTCTCCACCAATATAATGCAAAATTTAAAAATTTGTTGGCGCCAAACATAAGGTGTTAGTTTCCATCCCTTAATCCGCTAGCTGTCATGTAGAGGGCGCCACTTCGACAAAAGGCGCTAGTGAGAAAAGAGCTTTGCAAAATCTCCTAACAAAACATTAGAGGTTTGAAACCAACCAAAAGAAATTTCTGTGGCACCTAAGAATTGGAATTCGGTTGGAGTTTGGTTGGAAGAGGTTTCTGTAGCACCCTCTTATAGACATGCCAAAGCTTATACATGGCTCTAACCGACTTCGATATACGTTACTCTGAAACATGTTTAACAGTGTTCCTTGTTCTTTGTGACCCGAAGTACAATATTTTTTTAGGGTGGGAGGGGGAGGGGGGTGGGGGCAGGTGTCGCCAAAATTGAAACAAACGATCGCGAGATAAAGACGCATTTGTCCCATACATCAAACTTAACTCTAGATTTAAGTGTTCAATAAAACCGTAGACGGCGCTATATCGTCTCGGCTGTTGAAAGGTATTTCGAAGAATCAAGGTTTAACATCCTTTCAGGCTTTTTACCTTTTCCTAGAAAGTAAAAAACTGGCTAAAACGTGCGCTTATCGTGTTTGATTTGAAAACTGGTTACAGAGGTCCCTTTTGTCATAATTTAAGGGTCTTATGCTGGGTTTTTTAAAAAACTTAGATTTTGTCGAACTGTGTTATGGGAGCAATCAACAAATAAAATAATCAAACAGCTTTATCCCTGGATCAATGAAATGATTTTGGGAAATTTATGTAGCCTTTTTATGTATGAAAACTAGCTCCCTTTTTTTTTTTTGCTCGACCGCTGTCGACCTAGCAAGCAGAGTCACAAAATATAGAGCAGGTGTCGGGGCTTTGCTATCTACTGTGCATACAAAAGTGCTCAGGGGCTACGACGTTCGCACACTGACAGTATAAACTCGTTACTGCGCTGCTTTGTCCACAATGTCGATTAGCAAAATGAAATTCGTGTCCTAGATACACACACTTAGGCAATGCCAAAATGCGAGTGTGTTTTTTGACGACCCCTTATATGGAGTTTTAAAGCTCATTGGTTGAACGTGCTCAACATATTCAGGAGTGTTCTGTAAATCTCTTGAGATTTTCGTATAATCGATGGCATATCAACCTTAACTTCGATGACTTTAAAGAAAATGTTCGACTTCGAGATTAGAAGCAAAGCTAAACCGTACGATATTGATTTTAGGAACAGTCGGTCTGAAATTCCTTAACATTTGTCATCGGGAATATTTGAGTCACTCCACATATAAAGGCAAACAGTTTTAAATCAAAAGCAAGAGTTTTTACGAAAACCTCCTGAGATTTCTGGGATTCTTTCCGTAGCTGTCTCACTAATACTATTAAGTGGGTAAAATTTTGCCGAATTCTGCTTTTATTGCCAAGTCCTGATCGTCTTACTCCACTACACTTTATTTTTATTTTTGAGCTTTAAGTGTTTGGCGTGCATTTTAGTTTCGAGTTTAATATACCTTAATACCATGGCCAATTTCAGTAGTTTCGTTCGCATAAAGTGATCATTTCTAGTTTTCGTGGGTTCGAACCCCAAAGCTGACAAATTATTGTCTTCATTTTTGATATCGTTTCTGACTTGGAATATTTCTTCGTCTTTTGACTTTTAAGATCATTATAATCAAGTGATAGTTAGAGTCTACAGTTGAGTTTCCAAACCATTGGAAAAGTTTTTGTGTATTGTCATAAAAATTTTAACTTAGCTGTTTGCAAACTTTTTTCTTTAATTCTGCAAGGTTTGATTTAAGTCAAAAAAGATCAAGTAGTATGGAGGAGGCTTACTTAACAGTTTTTGATTGATAAATATTATGTTTTGTTTGTCAAAATTAACTGAACAGTGATCTTCTACCATTTGTTGACTTTCTTCCAATGTGGTTACCTCTTTGGTATTCTTTAACATCTTGCCGATTTCTTTACTCAATGTGCCCAAGAGCTCTAACCAAATAAGCAGTTAGTCACGTAGTTTACTATAATACCAGGCTGCGTGTGATCTTCAACACAAACAATGCCCAAACGATGAGCCCAAAAATAAATGCTACTTACGGACTGAAAAGAAGGCTCTCAAGTAGCTGCAATCAAAGTCAGGAACAAAGGGCTCCTGTTTGGTCTCTGGTCTGGTCTGACAAGGCAGCTGTGTTGGTGCTAAGGATTTCCAGGAGTAAAACAAAAAAACTACGTGCAATGAACTTGCAGAAATTGTTGGCTGTTTTTTGCCAATGCTTTCCCGTTTCCCTGTGCAAAACAAATGTCATTTTTATATATATAAAAAATAAAATGTTTGTTGCCCCCCCAACAAGCATGTTGTTGAGTAAGAGAATTCCAGGGTTCTTTGCAATATGTTGAGCATATGCACAGAAGGACAACCCAAACAGCTCAAAAGGGGACGCGGACGACGTTGCGCTTAAGCGCACACCTTGAGTCGCTCGCGCCAGGGGTGGGTTTTCTTTCGGTCTCTCAAAAGTCAAGACAAATGTCCGTTAAGGCCCAAATGTGGAAATTTGAAATTGCGATAGTTATAGGTTAGCTTGAAGAAGAACTAGATCAGGATGGGATGGGACAGTCAAGCTAACCACAACAGGATCGTTGAGGGGTTGTTCTTATCCTTTTCAAGGATCGCTAAGCAAAAAGTTTTTAGTTTTTCCTCTGGCTGCACTCTCTAATTAAATATTCATCGAGACGACATTTGCCGTGTGTACGTCTGTGTGTGTAAGAAAAGGAATAATTATAAAAAAAATGGTCGACCCGTTCCAGGATATGCAAATGCTCGGCTACCGTTGCAATGTCTGCTCATTAGATTTCCGTTAAACTTTTATGCAAATCATCTTGCGGCATCTGTTTCTGGGACAAACATTATTTGTTTTGCTCTCTCCCAAAAAAAGGATCAAAATTATGGTATTATTTTACCAATTTGTCAGTGTAATGTAAACCCTTTTTCTTTTCTTTATGCAAGCATGAAATCAGCGAAAGGGGTTAGGGCTTCTTGTTGTTGTACCAATCAAGTGCAAGGCTTGATTTCTGTCAAGCATCCCAGCCATTGTGAAAACTTGATTCTGAAATTTCTTCCCAGGGGCATCTCAACATGGGATACATAGGGCGAAATGTATGAAAAATGATTTGTAATTTGAAGATTTTTTTGGCGTAATTTCCCAAAGAGGATTTCATTTAGTTGGCTAGGGTAAACAAATCAAGGGAGATGCGTGTGATCAGCAAAATGTAATGAGCTGTTTTGAAAGACATTTGAGTAGATGTGGATATGATCTTAATAGTAAAAAGATGGTAAGCTAGTTTTACAACTTTTGTGGATGAGATCTTAAATTGTTGACTTTCTTTTGGTGAAAAATTAAGCTTGACAGCATTGACACCGTAAATTTAAACTTGGTAGGCATTGTAGAGAAATTCAAGCTTTAGTGTTTTGTAGAGACGGTTGATCTTGACTGATTGACTGACTGACTGGCGACTGCCGCACAAACAAAACCATAAGGGCGTGCGCACACATGGAAAGATGAACTGACGACTGAGCATGATATTTTAATAAATCAGCAAGCGCGGTTATCTATCAGCCTTAAGATCTGCCGTCAGTTCATTTCAAGCCGCATGTGTGCGCGCGCACTAAAAGACAAAAAGCTGAATTCTTGGATAGTAGTTTTATCTTATGCTAAGATTAGAAATTCGCAGAAAACTGTGAGATGAAACTTTATTATTTGTCATTCGATCAGGTTCAAACTCATTTTCAAAGATGAATTTGAAATTTAAACAATGAACACATACAATTCTTTGGGACCAAAATGAAAGGGACAATGTTGTAGGAGCAAAGTTAAATTACCCAGCGATTAGCTCCGCATTCATTTTGAACGCTACACATACGAAAATATAAGCGTAACTGTTATATAATACTTTATAAAAATCTACCATAAAAAATCTACCACAAAAGTCGGAAAATGGACGGAAAACTGTTGCATGTAACTTTTCAGTTTTTCATCCCATCAGATCCAAACTTAGTTTCCTAGCGTACTATAGAAAATCCGTAAAACTCGCCGAAAATATTGCCTAAAAAAAAACAAAGGTTTTTAAACATTCGATAGATTCAAAATAATTTTTAAACCCATTTTACGCCGCGCTGCACGAAGTTTTTTTTTCATTTAGAGGTGATAGCAACTTTTCTTGTGTATTTAGGACCCAGTAAAAAGGAACCCGAAGTCAAAATACTCTACCTAAAATAGCCAATGTCGCTGACAATGAACGCAACACCGCTTCGGTTTCGTTTACGTGTTCTCAGTTCCGAATGAAGAAGCTGTCTTATTACTTTTTGCAAACCACCGGTCCAAGCGAGAGTGACACTAGTTTAGCGATGGTCACTGATTCCCCCTAGTGGACGAAGGCATTTCGCTCAGAGATTAAAACCGAAACGAATAACGGTTTGGGTTACGGTTACTGTTTTGGCCGATCGCTTTTTTCCGGTTACGGTTATATTACGGTTATGAGATATGGGTTACGGTTAGGGTTACGGTTATTAGCCTTATTCTGTTTCGGGTTTCGATTTCGGTTACGGTTATTAGTATGAAATATTTCTTTGACAAATCATTTATTCAGTAAATATACTTAGTTCAATTTTCTAATACGGAATTTTCACCATTATTTTCGCCTGTTTTAAAATTTAACAATATAAGTTTTAACTTAAATACAAGAAACTACTCAATTCGCAGAAGTATCGAGTTTAGTTTAACTAATTAGATAAGTATATATTTTTGAACATTGAATAAATAGTACATCGTTAAAGTAACTGTCTATACAAAGTTTATTACAAAATACATAAAAAGAAAAACAGACTTGACTACACAGTCGCACAATAAAAAAAAATGAACGTAGTTTTCAACTTGGTTTCTGAAAAAACCCGTCTGTTGAACTGTACCGAGTAAATTAGTTAATCGTTACTTAAATTGTAGGTAAATAATCAGTCGCCGTAGAAAAAGAAAGAAAATGTGTTTTAATCAAAATCTCACCGCGGCTCTGTTAATTATCAAACAATTTTCGCTCCTACAAAATTTCCAGCGTCTGAGTACCTAGCTTTCATGCTATATAACTGTTTAGCACCAATGTATATAAGATACTTTCCAGGCACTTCCTAGTTATGCCAGCCCATTAGCAACAGTACGGCGCATAATAAAAAAGCAGCCAACTTTAGTGATAAACTCATAAGTATGTAAAATGTTCATTGTACTAGTGAAGGAAAAACCGAAATTAACCCATATATTTGTTTAGGTTACGGTAAAGATAACCGGTTTTGTAAATAAAGGTTATACGGTTACGGTTATAAGAAAAATTTTTTTTTCGGTTATGGTTACGGTTTCGGTTTCAAATTTTAAAGTGTTTTTAGCGGTTACGGGTTACGGTTTCGGTTACGGTTTTAATCTCTGATTTCGCTATTTACACGTATACAAGCTGAACGCATGCCGAAGCTGAGACCAAGAGAGTAAACAGGCCTTTAGTCGCTGGCTAAGCTTCGATGCGAGACCGAAGCAGGTTCACGGCATTTTATTTTCGCACACTTATACACTCTCAGTACTTTTGCCCTTGCTCTGATGGACAATCGCTGCACTAGATAAACAAGAGAAAAACCATAATTTGATGCGAAACGATGGAACGATGGATGGAACATTCGTTTTCGTGTGCACTTTATAAACAAAATGCAAGATAATTTTCACTGACAATTTCAAAATTGATTACTGAATTTAGGAAAATTCGCATAAAGTGTAGATAAAGTACATCTAACAACTGTACGAGTGTGTTATTTCAATCCTCCAACCAACAAGCATTACTTTTCAAAACGAAAAACCTTTTTGTTTTGATGCGACCAGAACACCAATCAATTCCTCTTTTGAATAGTTAAGGTGCCAGTGGAATTGAAAACCTGCCTGAATATCTAACTTAACCTAAATTAAATACCTTTCCCTATCAAGATTTTATAACTGTTTCTCATCTATTGTAATTTCGTATTCAAAATGAATTTCGCGGTTTTATCCTTTGTCCACTCTTACCCTCCTCACTCGGTCTCTGCAAACCTTCTTAATTTCCCTAAGCCCTACCACAACAAGGTTATGCTTAAATCCATTTGGTCATGGATCTAACCAATTGCATGATTAATTACATGCCACTCAAAATGAAAAAAGACTTAAAATTCGTATACTCTCTCCAGTTCGGACAGCAGAAGTTTTTTTTTTCGCCTGTCTTAATTTCCCTAATGAAGTTTTCTTTTCATACGAGCGATGAAAAATTCAAGCAAAGTCATGCGGACAACCGCGAAGGTAACTTTAACCCCTTACTGACCAGAGGTCACTATCATGTAAGAAGAAATATGAGTATTTGTTATTGTCCTTTGGGATAGATGTCGTGTAGTGCGGCTTGTTTGCATATCATTTATTAGAGAAATGGAAAAGGACTTTTGGTCAGGAAACTTGAACATCATTTGTCAACTTTAAAAATGGTTAAGACTACTCAATGACTAGAATAAATAAATAATCAGTACCCTGTACTTGTAGCATTAGGATAACAGTTTCATTGGCTGAAACTTGCCTACATTCTAGGAATTCAAACTTTATTAAAGTTATGAAAAGAACCAAAACTAAATAAAACGTTATCAAGACTTCTTAGGAGGGGGAATAACCCCAGAAATGAAACAACAATGCCTGTTACAACAATAACA
This sequence comes from Lordiphosa stackelbergi, assembly GCA_018904235.1. Taxonomy (NCBI): domain Eukaryota; kingdom Metazoa; phylum Arthropoda; class Insecta; order Diptera; family Drosophilidae; genus Lordiphosa; species Lordiphosa stackelbergi. The sequence goes on along the minus strand of JAEIFU010001741.1, from coordinate 14,090 downwards.
AAAGTTACACCTGGACCCACGCGTACGTCGATCGACGACGACGACGTCGTCCTAAAAGCAAAGGTGTTTCAGTCAGTTTATACAACAACAACAAACGACCGAATCGAGACGGCAGAAGGCAGTTGGAAAGATTACGACACATACAGCGCAGGACTTTCGAGGGTAAGGGGACAAAAATGCCAGCACAAAGGACATGGCATAACAATTGCTCTGGCTTGTGGAATTGCATCATCTGCCGCTGCTTTGGACAAAACACATCATCATCATCATCAACAATATTTAAAATGGACTCCCAGCGACAATTCGAGTTGATGTTTTGGTTCACCTAGTGAGAAAAAGGAAAGTATTCCTTAAAGATCATCTCCCTCTCAAAAAAGACTTAGCCAACTAGAGCAGAAGCAGCTGCCTAAGGGCAACCAGCACAGTTTAACCCTTGTTAAGCTCTGGTTCCAACCCTTTTAGTCTGGTCCAGCCTACTTTACAGTTCACTAATTTCTCACATCAAATCTTGGATCATGATCATGTCATAAAAATCATGAACAATTTTTGTTATTTATGTGCCAGAAAATTCTGACCAAAAAGGCGGCAGATGCCATATGCTGGTCAATGGATGCTTCTTATGTCATTGCACGCTTTGATTTTAATTACATTCCTTGACATGTGTCCATTTCCATTGCAATTGCCATTCTCCGCTCGGTGTGTTACCTAAATCAGCAGAATCTTCTGCTAAAGGAGGGTTGCTTGCAGTTGGTAAAAGAATAAGAAATTAAATTTGTCATGCATCTTGGACCTTCCTGTCGTCTGGCAGAAAAAAACCAAAAATATGTACTTTTCTGGGGGGTTGTCTGGCTTTTGTGTGTAGTATGTGTGTGTGTGGAAGGCAAACCTACTCAAACAATTAAAAGTGTCACATAAATATCGTAAAATTTTTCCCTCATTCTTCTTGCAACAAATTATGTGAAAATCTTTAATGAGCCATCTAAGCTTTTATGATGTGCGAGATTTTCCAAAAAATAAAATGGGGAAGATTTTACCAAAAGATTAGACACAAAATTTTAACTGTTCTGGTTTGTTCAACTGGAAGCAGTCAGATTGCTGCTTAAATTATTGCTTTATTATTGTTTTAAAGAGTTCAAAGATTTGGTACTCAAGTCGAACTTCACGATACAAAAATAATCCTTTTAAATGATGGTAAATCAATAGCATTAATAAATAATATGAAATATATCCAGGGCCGATTTTACATCTTCTATGTACATAAAGCTATCTGTAGTAAATTCTTAGTTTATCAAACACAGAAGCTATATGGAAGAAGAGAAATCGATTGTTAGTGTTTTTAATAGTAAGCAAGAAGGCTTGCCTTAAAAATAAGCTCCTCTTTAAACCGCACGTTTTTAAACCATTAAATAAATAATTAACAAAATTATCACCAATCTATATCCTTTCTTCAATTTCTATGTGATTTCAAGTGGATTTGTATAAATAAAAAGGGTATTTTATTTTTTCTACATTTTTACTTTAAATCTATCTGTTAAGTTTGTCAAGAAATCATAGAAATGCCCATATCCAAGCTATCACTTTATAATGAACGCATGTTCGGCTGACTGTAATGATCTTTAAATATGTATGGTCATTCTTATACTCTGTACCAAATGTACATGGAGTGAGTATATTAAGTTTGTGGAAAAGTATGGAACACCCAGAAGGAATCATCTCCGACCATATAGTCGAGATATCTACGTCTGTCTGTCCGTATAATAAAAGATATGGTAAGAGACAGAGCTTTGACATGTATGGGATTCGATTGAAAAAAATACGTAAAATTCAGAAAAATGTATGAAATCTTTATTCTAGTCGTTAGAACGATCTGTATAATTTAATGTTTAAAGGTGATTTCATGTAAATGTTGAATGCGGCTGCGCCTCTAATGGTATGGTCTCCAACATATCGGCCGGTATGTTACGAACAAATTCTTCAATATTGACTTCCAGTGCGTCAACTGTTGCGGCTTGTCGCTATAGACATGAGCTTTAACATAGCCCCCTCAAAAAATAATCTAAAGGCGTTATATCGCACGGTCCAGGGGGCCAATTGACCGGCCCCAAACGTGAAATAAACTGTTCACCGAACTCGCCTCTCAATTGGGCCATGTTTCGGGTGCTGTGTGGCATGTGGCACCGTCTTGTTGAAACCACATGTCAGCCAAGTCCAGCTCTTCCATTTTGGGCAAAAAAGTTTGTAATCATCGCACGGTAGCGCTCTTCATTCACAGTAACGTTCCTGCCTTAGTCATCTTTAAAAAAAGTACCACCATAAACCACACCAAACACTGCATTTTTCGGGATGCATTGCCAGTTCTTGCAATGCATCTGGCTGCTCTTCACACCAAATACGGTACTGTCCACGTATCCGTTCAACCAGAAATAAGCTTCGTCGCTGAGGAATTTTTTTTTTTAGATTTTTCACAATTTTTGATAATAACATTTAAAGATTTGGAAGCGGTGTTCGATAGTAAGTCGATTCATGGTTAAATTATGACCAAACTGAACCACAAAACAGCTGAGCTGCCAAAATCAGTGTTGCCAAAAAGAAACTCTCTAAAAAAATCGCAGACAACTCCAGTTTATTTTAAATTTTTTCCAAGCCCCCTGCGTCCCCGTAATTTGGAAAAAATTATATCTCCCATTTTTTCATATTATGTAATCTGTATTATTTATCGATCCTCCAAAGAAATGGTAATCGATCGATAAACATTAGAAAAGTTATAAGAAATATAAATAAACAAAACAATTTGGCAAATTGTTCAGGATAATATACAATTTTTTAGGAGAACGACTTACTTAAATAAGCTTGTAAAAGCAGTTCTAAGCAGCAATAAAATAAGATTTCGAAATAACGAACGATAGATTTCCCTGCTGTTCTGGAAGTACCTTAGCTAACCTTCTATCGATGATCATTTATAAAGATACAATGATCTTCATGCTGAGCTTGACTAATTTCTAAAAGTCTGCCTCTCGTATTTCCATTTTTGATCGCTTCGCTTGGAATTCTGGTTTACGTCTTATGTGTCTAGCGCCATTCTCGCTTGGTCCAGTGGTTTGCAAAAATTAAAAATGAAGCAATTTCATTTGGAATTGAGAACACAAAAACCGAAGCGGAATTGCGTTCGAGTTTTATATGTTCTAGAAATGCGCGCGTGACGTGAATTTGCCGTGTCACGACGTATCACGACGTGAGTATAAACCAAGTTTCATGCGTGAGCATCCGTGATAAGAGCGGGTTTCGTGAATTAAAGTAAAACACCGTAAATACATATAACTGCTGCATTCAGAAAACTAAAACTACATTAAGTTTCCTGTGGAATTTTAGAATTTTTGTAAAATTATAACGTACCCTTCATATTTATAAAAGCTTTCTATAGAAAAGCTAAGCTCAGAAGCAAGGCGAACACAATTATTTAGCGATTATATTAATAATGAAGGTTAAAGATATAATCTTTTCACTTAAATATGAAACTATTTTAAAAATAATGAATTAAAGAAAGTCACAGATTAATTTTTTTCAGTTTTGATGTTGAAAGCGCTCGTGATGTGCAGAAGAAAATTCGCTCACGCTCGCAGCTCTAATAAGTTCGTCTAAAAGTACTTTTCAGTGATGTGAGCCAAAATTGATTAAAATCTGTGTACTAGGTGAAGAAACCATCGTACCAAAACAATGTAGATAGTTTCTAGGTTTTAAATTATTTTAGTTCATGAAGCATTTTTTTGTTCAAACTTCTCCCTAAGTTGTTGAAAATTCTTTTAATGTTGTAATCTTTGACTCATTCTTTGTTCGCTGGACGTTTGCTCTCGCAATTTGTGGTTCCATTAGCCTTGCTCTATATTTGGCTTTAGAAACGCCCCACACAGTTGCTACTTCTTCGTTTGATGCATGCCAAAAGATAATTTATTGTATAACAAAGAAGTAGCCCCTAAGATCTTAGACTACCCATGTGCAGCTTGCCTCGAGCCAAAGGCGATAATACTACCAAAAAAATAGAAGAAGTCTTATATGTAGGTAGGGATTTTTCCTTCGTCTACCTGGGAAAGAAATGTTGACAAAAATCATTGTAAAAAGGATCAAGAGCAGCCGTCCTTGTCGTCGTCCAAGGGATTTGTTGTTTGGCTTATAAACACCCAGAAGGCTAAAAATGCAATGCAAAAATCGTCTCAAGAAACGACCCCGAAGCATGAACTAACTACCCTTATATGAGAAACAAAGACGGAGCTATGCTTTCGATCCTGTTTCAATGTTGTTGCAACGGCATTTCCAACCCCTAAAAATTCCATGCGGTCGTCGTCGTTGCATTCGTTGAGCAGGATAACAACGATCGGGGATCGGCGATCTGGAACGACGTGCGTCGAGCTCAGTTGCACAGCGCAAGTCAACGCGTTTGGTACACGAACAGCGGAAGAGCAAAAAAAAAAAAAAACAAGAAAAACAATAACATGAAACCAGCAGCAAATAGCTGAGAGAACAAGACTGAGTGCAAAAAAACTAATTTAAGAAACCGGATTTTTGTCAAGATCCACATCAGCTGAACAACAAGCAATAATGGTTTAAGTGCGATCAAATATTTGCACAACAATTTAATACCAAAGAACTAAAAATTACATTAACCAAAGACTGCTGCTAAATAAACCGACAACCAAAAAAGTGCAATACAAATTTTCCTTGTCGATTGCTCTCTCCCACGATTATTGAAACCAAAGTGTGTTATTGTTATACATCTCTCTTCTCACTCTCTATACAAAACGAGATCATATTGTGCGGGTGTTCAGAAGGACGAGCAAGGATTAAGCATTCTTTCTGACAGGCGTGCCCACATAAATTTTTGGAAAGTGCTCTACTCTAGGGCCAATTAATTCGAAACACGTTTTCTGCTGCCCGTGTGAAAAAGAGATCCTTTACTGATCGGCTGGCGATCCTATTACTGAGTTCAACATCCTTTTCTTTTGGCCTTTTTCTATAAAATTGTGGTTCATGCTATTATGAAGTTGGAACAGAAGCGCAAATTTATGGAAATGGTAAGCAGATGATATGATGTGGGGAGATCTTATGATGTGAAAAATGTACTATGATACAATGATCAGTTTTATTATTAATCAGCTTTCCAGATTATTGATTGAGTTTTGAAGAATTACTTGATTTCTGATCAATGAAATGTTTATATATTAGTTAATGTAGATAAGTCACACCTGTTCTCTCTTATTTAAAAAGATTTTTGGAAGGGTTTTTCAAAATTGAAATATCTGTATATTTTTTAAAGAGCTTAATCTGTGATCAAATGTCTCTGATGAATGCGCACTGTTATCCACGATCTAATATTTCTTATAAATTTTTCTTTTTTAAATTTAAAGATTTATTTACAAAGAATGAAAGGGAAATTTAGTTTAAGGCATGAACAAAAAATCAATTAAATATTTAAAATATATAAATTACCAGAACTGTACAATTAATTTAGGGATCAATCTGTGCTGCTGAACGCGTCCTTTTTCTTAGTATAGTAACAATTTAACGACTGATAAAATTTTACTAATTTTGCTTGCTCTCATTTCAGGATCCCGAACTCGGTTTCGAACCACCATTGGCTAAGCGTCAACAGCGTTTGCCTACGCTCTATGGCAGTGATCAGAGTAATCTCTCGTCGGTGGCCTCATCGGTGTATACCTCACCTGTGCTGGCCGGTGACGCTCAGAATACGCAAGAATTGCTAAGTATACGCAGTTCACCGGCCGAAGAGCTGCCAGAAGCACCAAACAGTCCATTACCTGATAGTCCAGACAGTCCACCCAGTCCAGATCGTGGTGTGGCCAAGCAAACTCCGGTGGTGATACGCTATGGCGTGGATCAAGTGACTAGCACTGTTGTTGCAGCGCAAGAAGAGGAGGGTCTGGATGATGATGATAGCTGTGAGGATTACTCTTTTGATGAAGAAGATGTGGAAGAGGAAGATGACGATATTGAGGAGATAAACTCTTCGACAGTTTCGCCTGCCTCCTCCAATGGTGAACGCACTCCGGCCCCTCCACAAGCACCTCAAGGCAGTAGCAGCAGCTTGACCATGAATAACAACACCATACCCAAAGTGAAAGCCATGGAAGATTATATGGGTTCCGCGTTTAACTGCATGTCGCCCGCAGTGGAGACTTCCCTGAGACAGTGTCCCCTACCGGCACTCTCCTGGGCCAATGCTGCCGATGTCTGGAAGCTGATGTGTCAACGAGATGAACAGGATTCGCGTTTGCGCAGCACCAGCATGTTGGAACAACACCCAGGCCTGCAGCCACGCATGCGAGCCATATTGTTGGACTGGTTGATTGAAGTGTGTGAAGTGTACAAACTTCATCGAGAAACCTTCTATCTGGCTGTGGATTATCTGGACCGGTATCTGCATGTGGCCAGGAAAGTGCAGAAAACGCATCTTCAGTTGATTGGCATCACTTGCTTATTTGTGGCGGCCAAAGTGGAGGAGATCTATCCACCCAAAATTGGAGAGTTTGCCTATGTCACGGATGGAGCCTGCACAGAGAAGGATATACTACAGCATGAGAAATATTTGCTACAAGCCTTGGATTGGGATATTAGTCCAATTACCATAACAGGCTGGTTGGGTGTCTATATGCAGCTGAATGTGAACAATCGGACACCGGCCTCCTTTTCACAGATTGGCAAACAGGCGACATCGTCAGCAGCAGCAGCAGCCTCAGATGATGCTTTCATTTATCCACAATTTTCGGGCTTTGAATTTGTACAGACCTCACAGCTGTTGGATTTGTGCACCCTGGATGTGGGCATGGCCAATTATCCGTATTCAGTGCTGGCTGCAGCGGCTATTAGTCATACTTTCAGTCGGTAAGTACACACAGAGTTTATTTAACCTAAACTAGTTTTGTAGAATGTTAAGGAGAAGGATATTTGAGGTATAGCAGAGAATTTCAGCCAACTTTCTTACTTTAGCTGAAAAGCAGATCGTAAGCATTTTGAGAGCTCAAAAGAGTAACTCCTCGTTGTTTCGCTTCGAATTCCTTGAGGAGTTAGTACGAAAAACATGAACTAGTAAAGTTAGTAAGTGATCGGTCGTGTTCGGGAACGGCAAGACTCTATTTGCAAGTCAATTTCAGACCAGGGTTCGGCGCGTCGCTATCTACTGTGCAGCCGACAGTTATACTTATCATGAACTTTTGCATTGAATCTAATTTTCTTACATTTTTTTCTTATTTTTCTAACAGCGAGACCGCTTTGCGTTGTTCGGGCCTAGACTGGCAGGTAATTCAGCCCTGTGCCCGCTGGATGGAACCCTTCTTCCGGGTGATATCCAAAAACTCTGCCTATCTACAGCTTAATGAGCAGAACGAGCAAGTTAGCAATAAATTTGGTTTGAGCCATGTGTGTCCAAATATTGTCACCGATGATTCACACATCATTCAAACGCACACCACCACCATGGATATGTATGTAAGTATCTGTGCCAAAAGTCCTTTTTGCACACCTCGTGAATTGTATGCTAATTTTTGTTTTCAAATTTTTTCACCAGGACGAACTGCTGATGGCCCAGAATGCTCTGCATGCCATGCGAGCTCGCACTCAGGCCTCGCCAGCTACGGCGCTGCGCGCTCCTGAAAATTTGCTTACGCCACCCGCCTCTAGTCACAAGCCGGATGAATTTTTGGGCGATGAGGATGAGGTGGCCAGCTCGACGACTGGCAGCTCATTGGTGGCCAATCGTGAGAATATTGCTTTGACTGGCAACAGCAACATCAGCGGCAGCGTTAGTAATCGCTGAGTGTGCTTGCTCCTCCGGCTGTTGCTGCTGCAACACGTCTCTTGTCGTCTCTCCCCGCCCAAACAGTTTTTAAATTCTAAGTGTTTCTTCTTATATACATAATCTTCTTCTATATAAATATATAAATTATGTTTGTTAAGTGAAAAGTTAATTAGTTGCTAAAAAAATAATTTAATTTTTGAATATTTGATTCTTCATTTTTTTTCCCGTGTATTTATATATATAAAAAATCATAAAATATATTATTTTTAAGCCAGGCAAAACTGAATTAATATTTTAGTATAATTTAAACCAAGGCGCATATAGAAATGAGAAGCCAGCTAAAAGTTGGAGCAAGGTATTTATTTTTTGTAGACTCAGGCTCAGCTTTGATCAATCTTCAACATCATTCATTATCAGTAACCGCAAACTAAACGCAAGCAAACAAATCACTTGACTAATCAACTAAAATTAGATTCTATAAGTTGAGGAAAATGAAAACTAACATCGACTAATGCTAAGCTTTTTGCATTTCCATTCAAAAAATATAAAACTAACCCCACTAACAAATAGCTGAAGCAGAGGAGGACAAAAAGAAATGGCAATTGAAGAATTATATACTTACATATGAATTACAATATATATTTCTCAACTAATCACAAAGTATATATAAATGTATGTAAAAAGTTTTTAATCTAGACTAATTTTGCCATAATTTGCTAAGCAAATATTATCAAACTTGTATATATAAACAAAAAGAATATTACACAGGCACAACATAACAACTAACTGAAAAAATATGAAACGCATATAATATATTATTATATAAGTGTATAACTTCTCTATATTTAAAACAAATATCAATGTATATTTACCAGAAACGAACTACCCGTTCCCCAACAAACAAGATTAGTAAAAATGATGCACCTAAATTTAGACCCTAAACCTAAACATTAAGTGTTCATATTTGATTAAGGCTGGAATGAAAACAAAAACGCAAAAAAAAAAACAATCCTAATGTATTTATGTTTTATTTGATAGATTTTAAAAGCAATAATTATTGAAAATTGATTTTAAAATAATTTCACAAAGTTACGCTTATAACCATGATTTAAACTAAGTTGAATTCAAACAAGTCTATAAATAAATATATATATCAACATATATAAATAAATATATATAAACATATATAAATAAATATATATTTTTGTATATAAAAGCCTTCAAAAAAATGAATTTTTATTACAAATTAAAGTACTTTTAAAAAAAAAAATATTTAAAAGGGTTAAACAAGAACATTACTTTCCCTGGGACAATCTATCATGTAGAATAGAGTCCCCACCAATACACTAATGCAGAAGAAGATAATATTTCTGAAAAAACAACAACCACAAGAAATAGAAAGAGCAACCCGCTTATTGCGTATGAGCATGTATGTATATGTGCTAGTGGCTGTTTGATGCACACAAAATCAATCGTCGGCAACTACAAAAACTTTGCTAAAGACTACGAAGTCATATTTGTTATTGCGTTTGATTTTAGAAGACGAATTGAAGAAATAGAGAAAACATACAAAATTGCTGTTGCAATATACTTTGGGGCCCATATACGCGCGGGCAATCGCTATACGCAAAACATCAAAAAGGCTCGGTGTGCGCATAGACTGTGGGCACCCCTGATGTATAATCCCGCTTTTTATGTCAGCAATGTGGCAGAATTTTCAAACTCGGTACAATAAATGTAAATTAAGACAGATTTCTCTGGCTTTGCTCTGGCATGTGTTCAGCAAAAAGGCAGTAAAAATAATCATAACAGTCACAGCACAAGAAATGCAGAACAAAGTAACAAAGGAATCAGAACAGTATGCACAAAGGACAAAAAAAAATTTTTTGAAAGTACACAGAACAAAATCATAGATATATAGACTAAAATCACTCCGAAACATGTCTCGTACTTCCTTAACCAAGTACAAGAGGAATGGTCGAGCTCGTTTTGATACCACAGACGAATCCAATCAAGAAGATCCAAAATTGATTTAAGCTCGATATTCGTAATTAAGAGCGATGTTCAAATATATTTAATCCGCTGCAAAAATGTCCGCTATTGACTTGAGCTTATCAAGACTAATTTTCAAACTAGCAAGTTTTAGCTGGCCAGAGGTTATTAATTGTTTGCACACAACTGTAAAAATAGAACACAAGCAAAACCACAATGGAGGCATGTTTCTATCTTCAATAGTCTTGCAGCTGCCTTCTCATGTCGGAAGCGCTAAATAAGCGCAAAAAATAGTATAAATTAGTTTAGTTTCCGACATGCTCTAGGTTTCTACAGGGAGGTCCATTTAAAAATTGGAATTTAAATTTGCTATTCAAAGGTTGAATATTTATTGGAAAGGTTTCATTTATTTATGAAAAACAATTTCGGTCAAATAAGCACTACGGCTGACTTGGCAATGTTTTCGGTCGAGCGCACCGGACGAGCACGTACACGGGTTGGTTATCCACCAACATTCTAGTTTCACGAACCTGCTTGACGAACCTGCTTGACGAATTGATCCACAAATTCAGTTTTTTTGTTAAATTTTTATACCCTTGCAAAGGGTATTATAATTTTTCCCAGAAGTTTGCAACGCAGAGAAATATTCATTTCTGACCCTATAAACTATATCTATTCTTGATCAGGGTGACGAGCTCAGTCGATTGAGCTTTGTCCGTCCGTCTGTCTGTCTGTTTCTACGCAAACTAGTCTCTCAGTTTTAAAGCTATCGAGCTGAAACTTTGCACAGAGTCTTCTTTTACTGCACACTGCTAATATGTCGGACCCGACCGGATCGGATGACTATATCTTATAGCTGCCATAGGAACTATCGGTCGAAAAGTGGGTCTTTGTGAGAAAAACTTTTTTGTTTTTAATGTTAGTGTTCATAAACTCTGATGTATTAAAACATTGCAGTATAAACTTCGGCAAGACAGAAGCTAACTTCTCGTTTTTTTCAGTTGTATTTTTTAGCTATACGAAATAGACGTCCGATTTGCTGATGTGGACAAACCTGAGATATCAAGTTTTTAAAAACCCTTTTTTTAATTTTTGATGATTTGAAATTGTTTATAAAATTAATAAAAATTGTTGTGCTAAAACGCAAATTACCGTTTTAGTGGGCATGTCGAGATCTAATTTCGGATTTTTTTATTAAAATGAAAATAAAAATTTTAAACTGTTCGGTTGTTCAGTTTACATAAAAGAATGACCCAGATATAAATAAATATGATACACACTGGTCCGGTTAGCAATCTCAGAGCTACAGAAAAGATCGATGGAAACAAAGGTTGAACAAGAATTTCTTGGATGTTGTAAGATCTTATTTTACAGGAAATACCGATTCTTCTTTGTCAAATAAACTTTTAATACTTTGGACGTAGAAAGTATTATACACACAAAATGCAAAGGAAGTTTAATTTATTCAATTTCATAGAAAATATAGGGAGGACATAAACAAAATTACTTTTTTTTGTTTTTAAATTGTATTAAATAATCTAGTTTAAAACAAATCCTCAAATAAAATAGCTACCACATGTACACACAGCCACAAAAGCTTTAAAATAAAGGGCAGATTAGAACTGGATTTACAGATGGTGAATAAAAACAGCCTCTTACAAAAAGCAGGGGTGTTTTTTCAGTAAATTTTTATTATTTTTTACTAGGGGACCCTCCCGCTGCTTACTAAATGAATTAAATGTTTAATTTGTCTATCATAAATTATTCCGTTCTACAAGAATGACACAAAAATGAAATAGGCGCTCAAACACACATTTTTTTTTTTTTTTTTTTGGCACAAATTTAAAATTTGAGAACCTACAATATTTATAGAAAAGTAAAATTTTTTATGAAAGCCACGCCACACTATAAATCATACTGGCCGTCTGTGGCCCAGTGGTTTAGTGTGCTGGACTGCTGGGCGGGAGGTCGTGGGTTCGATCCGCCTCTGAACATCTAATAATAAAGTTTTTTTTTGTTTTTAGAAACAGCTTTTACCTTGGTCTACCAGCTTAGTGGCGCCAGCTGTGAAGTAACTAGCCATGAAAAAGCAATTTCTCAAACTTTGCCGTTCGGATCCGGCGTTAAACTGTAAGTCCCTTTCTCTTGTGCGAAAAATTTAAAGCACACGCCAGAGATTGAGAGAAGCAAGCAGCGTTGAGAGCTTGTATAGCCAGTTTTACCTTTTTACGCCACATACTCTGGCTATCTTTTAAAAAAAAACTGCATACAATTTGGTACACGACACACACATTTTTCCACAAATTTATACTATAGATTAGTCCGCAGCGAAAGCTACTCACTTGAGTTAAACTCTTAAACTCACCTGGCAATGTAAAGTTATGGTCCAGGACAGGTCCCCAGGGAAAAGCTGCCGGCGCTGCGAAATAAGGCCCTAATAAAAAAAAAAAAAAAAAAATTTTTTTCCATTTTTGGGGCATTATTCCCTAAATAAAATTCCCTAAAATAAATAAGTCCCCAAAGAAGAAATAAAATAAGACCGCAAAACTATTTTTTGGGGGGCCTTATTTCATTTTTATCAGGAAATAAGATGTCAATTTTTCATTATGATTGTTTTAGGATCTTATTTCATTTTCTTCATTTTTGTTGAAATGTATAAATCCAAGAACTTTAATATCGCATAATTTTCTTATCTGCAGGTGTTCTTAGTTAATATTTGATGCGCAGCATTTTTACAGGTGAAAATAAGCGTTTTAAAAATAGTTCAGTGATGTTTTTAGAGAATGTTGAACAGTTTAGTGATTTGCTTGTGCGAAACATCGACATCGAAAGTTGAATAAAGTTTTGGTGTGTATTTTTGTTAGTTTGGCAACAAAAATGGGAGCTTGAAGCCATTTTTGGATATTATAGTATTATGATGCACAAAATACAAGAGAATGCCCTAAAAAACTTTTCCTTTTTGTCCAAAACCAATAAAAATAAGGTAAAAGTATGTCAAATGTATTGATATGATATTTGACAACACTAGTGAAGTAGACATAAAAGTTAAAATTATGGAGTGCAGAAAAATTGTTGGACTCTGCGTAGACTGGAAGTTTGATTTAAGTAAAAAACAGAAAATTGTATACAAGCTTGAATTTAAATTTATAATAAAAAAAAATGTATCCAGTCTAAGAACAGCATGAGTAAATTTGGAAACAAAAATTTTTGTATCAAATTTCACTATTTCTTACTAAAATGCAAATTAAAAATATTTACTAAAATTGGGGTGCTATTTCATTTTTGAAATTGGGGAATTATTTCATATGAAATAACACCCCAAATTTTGGGGCCTTTTCGTTTTTTTGGGACCTTATTTCATTTCAGTGAGGCCTTATTTCATAATTTAAGTGGGGTATTATTTCATATGAAAGCCCAATCGACCAAGGCCGAACCAGACTGTCTTTCTCACGTTTTATAATATTTCATGTTTGGCGGTGCCACCATTAGTAGTCTAGGCACCACCAGCTCCGAGACAAATCTGATCTCCATTGAAAAACTCAATATTATCATGAACCCATTTCAAGGTAATGCCTGATCCAGTATACCATAATTGCCCGGAAGTTTTCATCTGCTGTGGAAAAGAAAACCTAAGGCTCCAAGGCGATAGTTTAGAATTTACTACCACCATCATAGGAAGGGAAGCCCACATTTGACCCTGGAACAACAGGCACCGCGCACAAATTCACCACCATGAATGTATACCATAACGGGATACTTTTTTGAGCTACGCCAGCACCAGTCTGAAGGAAGAAGTGACACAGAAGTTAAAGAAAAGAAAAATTCTTTTCCATAAATTAAAAGTTTAAACTCGTCTCTGCTTGGCCCTAAATTTAAAATTTATTTCCAATTCCTTGCCCATTTTTTTAAGGTATCTAACTTTTCAGCGCAACTTTTAAACTCGTCACGAACCCACGTCTTTTGCCAACAGTCAATTAAAATTTGTATTTCAATGTGAACCTTCGATTTTACATGTTTGAGGAGAGAAGATGTGCCAAACTTTACACATACACTCACAGCACATACATTTAAGGTAGGTAGGTTCACATCGCAAGTACAATAAATTACTTTGTTATGTACAAAGTTATGAAAACAAATGATTGAACCAGATATTGTTTTGAAATTTGAAAGCAAATTTCAGAAAGCGTAGTTCCGGAAAAGTGGACAAATCTCGTATCCAATACCGGCACGGCTGGCAAGCTAGAGCAAGGAAAATTTTGACCAATTCTTGACGCCGACAGCAATACGTAAC